>JANTCA010010591.1:0-27471 GCA_024741275.1 Chironex yamaguchii | reverse complement strand
AAAGAATATGCAAGAATGTAGTTAAAAGAATATGCAAGAATGTAGTTAAAAGAATATGCAAGAATGTAGTTAAAAGATATGCAAGAATGCAGTTTAAATAATATGCAAGAATGTAGTTAACATAATATGCAAGAATGTAGTTAAAAGAATAAGCAAGAATGTAGTTAAGGGAATATGCAAGAGTGTAGTTAAAAGAATAAGGAAGAATGTAGTTAAGGGAATATGCAAGAATGTAGTTAAAAGAACATGCAAGAATGTAGTTAAAAGAATATGCGAGAATGTAGTTAAAAGAATAAGCAAGAATGTAGTTAAAAGAATATGCAAGAATGTAATGAAAAGAATATGCAAGAATGTAGTTAAAAGATTATGCAAGAATGTAGTTAAAAGAATGTGCAAAAATGTAGTTAAAAGGAAGATGCAAAAATGTAGTTAAAAGGAAGATGCAGGAATGTAGCTAAGAGAATATGCAAGAATGCAGTTAAAAGGAAGATGCAAGAATGTAGTTAACAGAATATGATAGAATGTAGTTAAAAGGAAGATGCAAGAATGTAGTTAAAAGGAAGATGCAAGAATGTAGTTAAAAGGAAGATGCAATAGAATGTAATTTGTAACTTTTAAAATTTGACCTAGTTTAGCTTTAACTATTAGAAATCAATTCATTTGTAAACGTCAGCTTGCAAAGTTACTGCCGATTCTACAGCTTGGTACTAGATTTCTTTCAAAGTAAAAGGCATAGACGTAAGGCCAAAACACAATATGCAATTAAGAAACAATCAATTATTTTATGGATGCTTGTTTTACTTTACCTTTGTTATAATATCCTTTCCATTTGAATTTGCGTCCTACATACTCAGATTGATCAAAAGCAGAACACTGGATGTCCCGAAAATCTTCAGTTGATTGGCAGATCTAAAATAAACATCAATAGGGATAAAAGATGTTATGAATTGTTTTAAGATCAGTATTGTAATAACTTTGGTCAAGGCCCAGTAAGACAAAATGAAAATTGTCTTCCATCAAGCACCAAGCCCATCTCTTGGTGACTTGTTTCGCTTACGGCGCTCTTAACCATAATCTCTCGCATTAAGTTAAACAGCTGAATGATTCAAGAGTGCAAATAGAAATTAGTTTTGTTGATAGTCTTCTGATGGCTTAGTAGCTGTGCCAATTTTTTATGTCGAGTATTGAAATAGAAATTTTAGGACGCCATAAGCTTTTCTTTTTCCTTACATATTCAATGCAAAATATAGCGAGGAATGTGTACTTTAGGAGATAACGTCGATTTGTATAAAATGGACCTTTGAGTATACGAAATGAAGACTCCATGAGAGTTGCACATCTGATTTTAAGCTACATATGTAATGGTCTGACATTTAATTTTTGATTTCCTGTTTGCAACTTTCTTCAATTTCAATAGGAAGCAAATGCATAGATGGAAACCATTGACAGTAAAAAGCTAGCAATAAATATTAAATTCAACTAATAAATGAATTAAAATATAAACAGCAAATGACAATGTCAATTATTATAAATTCAAATTAATAGCATAATTGTAGCAACACCTTCCTAGCTATTCATTGCTATAGGGATTTGTTCCCATGCTTAAGTAATTCCTTTACTTTAAGTCGCATCAATTAAGTGTGCTTGTACCTACCTGTTTATTGCAAATTTGTATTCTTTGTCTTTCCCCTTTGCAATAGCTCCCTCCATGGGCAGGTCTGAAACAAATGCAAACATAACTGATAAAACTGGGAGATTCCACTTTAAATCAATCTATTGCTTACCCTGCAATAAATAGGGATTTGAAACAGAATTGTGTACCAACAGGAAAAAACGGAGTTTCATTTTTCAAAAGGGCGTTCTTGAAACATAATGGCATCGTAATTATTTCTTTAATTTGTACGTAAATGTACTTTCAGTTTTAAACCAAAATCACTATAACAAGCACTAATTTTGGCTTTACGCTGACCATTGATAATGATATAAAATTTACTTTAAAAGGCAATTTCGTGCCAGTTAATAAGGGGTAAGCAGACACTAGACTCCTTGCAGCCCGCGTACCTCCTTGGTTGCAACAAAATACAAAAGTTTAAAATTGATGTTTTCAACGGTGACAAATGAATAGTGACTATCTTATCAACACTGAAAGTGCTCTTATTCGTTATTTCCTTTCAGGATTAAACATAATCAAAATACTTGATTGGTGTAAATTGCACAAACGTATACTTCTACAAGTGCTCATAGATGGGCTAAAATATCAAAAAATGGGAACCTCTTACGGTAAAAATGGCAGTACACATCCAAAAAGACCGTCTACGATTTGAACACAAGCACTAGCGATGGCAGAGATGATACTTAAAGAAATCACGCAGATCAGAGTTTACGTCGTATAAGAATATTTGTGAAAAACTAGATAGTGAGAGTAACATGATTCAATGAGTAGGAATTGATCGTTTTCTATATCTTGCGCATAATATGGCTCACCAATATCACTCCGAGAGTGCTCTAAAGACTTGTTCTTTCTTCCTGAGAATAGATCTGAGTAAACTTATGGAGAACATTTAAGGGTAGGTCATTAACTCTAAAGATCTTTGCAAAGAACTTTAGTGCATGTAAAACTTCTAACACCTAATACAAGAAGGTATCTTCAAGAAAGTCTCAATTTTCTTTAAATATATTTAACCAATTTCTAGTTTCGTATACATAATTTTCTTTCAAGTAACCTTAGTTAACAAACGTGTCAATTATACTCAGAGGATCAAAAGGAAAAAGATTAAAAAGAAGGATACTTTGTTACGGCTTACCACAACAGCTGTCGCTTAGGATTTTAAACTTTCGTGAAATGCACTTAAAATAGAGAAGACAACCTAAAAACGCTTAATCCGTCAGGTCATCTTAATGGCCTCAAAACTGCTAAAGAAGTGTCGAAATAATCATGATGGCGAATTATCTGCAGTACAAGAGACTAATTTAAAAGACAGAGTTTGTCGACGACTAAAGCTTGAAAACGAGTAACACAGGATTAGGAGATAACAGACACTCCTATTACGGGTTTACCTCAAACGCGTTCCGAGGTTTACGAAAAAATTTCTTTGCTAATTAAACCCAACCACACTGATTTGTTGAGCTGAACGCCTCCAAGTCGATCTACACACGCAAAAGACAGAGTCTAGGTCAATGTAGATTGCGCGTTGTTCTTGATGATTAGTAGCAGAAAGCAACGAGACTGGCGTTACAATGTCTTCTATAGATTGTATGGCTCTGTTCACTGTTGTTATCTGAAAGGCATCAAAGGCTTCTATTAAACATCAGTGGAAGAATGGAGCCCTATATTGCTAGGTCTGTGTGTAAGAGTGTTGTTAACTAAATGATAGTAACAATATCAAAACTTTTTACTTGCTACAAACTGAAGATATATTTTGTGTACAAGGAATGCTTTTGACAGGAATAGATCAAAATCTATCAAACTTGATATTGGTTATATAGAAGAGGTTGCTATAAGCAGAACGATGAGATGCTTGTCCTTATCTGTTTTAGTTTGTTAATACATATTCCTCCAATCGGCTAGTGAATCGGCTATTACCACAAGTGCAACTTTTCTAGCGGTTCCACTCTGACACGACTTGTTCACATTCATTGCCCTTTTCATTTTTACAAGATTCCTACACAAGCACTTCCACACTGGGAAGGAAAGATCTTAAAACGTTTATGCTATTGCTATTGAGTAAACCATGACTCTTGATGAAAATGGATCTGGAGTGACTAAATCGACGCCCAACGTAACAATCAATCAATATATTATTTTACGTCTTGATAACTTTGTTGCAGGGTATTGTTGTAGCTATTGCCAGAATTAAGTGTTTGTTATGGAGGAAACTTCATTATACTAACCTAACTAAACAAAACATGGGACTTCATTCGTCACGTGTGCGCATACCTCATCACCAAATGTTATAGGGGGATGTGAGCCGCACAAAGGAAGACAAGAAGGAGAGGACAAGAAAAGCAAACCGAGTCAAAAATTTCAAGGCTTTCTATTCCTTACAGTAATATAACGGTAATATAAGGAAGAAAAATTGTAGACACTGTCGACAAAGTAGTTAAAGCACCAACCCATGTAAAGATAAAATGCTTGTGTAAGATATTAGGAAGATCATGGAGATGACACAGGACAAAAACATTCACCACAGAAGAACTGGACAAAAAGGAAGCTGAAGAAATACAGAAATTAAAATATTTTAGACAGATTAAAACACGCAATACAGTTACGAGAAAAATCGTGAGTGAGACGTGGATGTAGAAGATATAAAACCAAAGAAGACATGAAGAGTGCAACATAATGCAAACCTTTAAGAAAATGATTACAAAGGATGCACTTCTAGAATTCTTGTTAGGGGCTAGCCTAGGTTACAGAAGACAACGAAATAGAGATGAAGAAGGAGGCTAAAGAGAAAAGAAAGAACAACCTGGCACAGGTAGGCAGATAGACAGACAGACAGATAGATAGATAGATAGATAGATAGATAGATAGATAGATAGGTAGATAGATAGTTAGATAGATAGATAGATAGATAGATAGATAGATAGATAGATAGATAGATAGATAGATAAATAAACAAATAAATAAATAGATGGATAGATAGATAGATAGATAGATAGATAGATAGATAGATAATTTTCTAAAATTTTGACATTGTTAAGGAGCTTAGTTGTACCGAACTACAGTTTAAATCGGTGAATCAAGCTGAATTAATATTTTGTATGTCTTCGTAAAAAGATAAAAAGATCAGAGTAACCCCGACTTCTTATCATACTTCGATACAAATTAAATACGGTACTTTACAAGTTATTTACCTTTTACTTTATATTTTTCCCTTCACATCTGTATATCGGATGTTATCGTGCTTTGCAAAGACACCAAAAGGGGACTGGTTGATAAGAACTCTGCTAATGTGGAAAATAACATCACATCACAGTGATCGCGAATCGAATTCAGCCTTCAGAACAACATGGAGTAGTTATCATCCTTCAGAGTTATGAAACTTAACCAGTTATTGGATGATTCAAGATAGGTTAAAAAAGATATCGAATAATTTTAAAGATGATTTTAAGAAATTCATGAATGTCTTGCGATCTATTTGCAGTAATTAACTTAACGGCTATAATATACTTTCACTTCTAAATAACACAATATGACCAAATCAGCACTGGTCAAATCCAACTATGCCAGGTGAATTTTGCTGTTTTCCTTTACAATTTTAAAGGAACAATTTTGAGTGCTTTTAATATTCGAAGTTAAAATCCATCTTAGGATTAACCACAGCTTGAGCAAGGTTAAGGCTATTCCTTGGTAGCTATTTTGGGTATAGGCAAGTAACATTGATGATGGATTCTCTCATCAGAGATTTCTACCCTCAAGCAACCACATTCTCGGTCAGCTTTCTTTGCATGTGGATTAACACTGTAGCAATGGAACCAAGATCACGAAAATAATAGTCAAGTGATAAAAAAGATCATATCACATCATTTGTCAATGTTATTGATAATTCGTGTTTGCAGTCGGATTTACTCACAAAGATAAGTAGAACGCGTTTAAGTGTAAAAGGATAACAGTGTGTTTTACAAACTGACAGCAAGTAGAATTGACAGTCTTTCATAAATAGTATATTTCACACAGAGAACAAGTTCCCATCAATTTTATCAGTAACTAAAAAGGGCATTTACTAAGTAAACCACTGCATACTTATGTAGCCAAGTAAAGCGTGAAAGTATTAAAAGTTCGCATCTTTTCCGAGTTACTGTTAGTATTCTCATCAACGAAATTCGAAGCAAAGAAATCAGACCTTGGGTAAGCAGGAAATTCTGAGTATAAAACCAGCAGTCATTATCCTTCTTAAAATGGTTAGAAATAACACGAGGGGACAAAAATCGATCGAAAGCTCGTTCTTCTCTTATGTCTACCATTATCTGATTTGTAATCTTTATGCAATCTGCTGTGAACAATTAAATAACGGCTAAGCTTCAGTTTGCGTTTTCAAACTTCAAACAATAGCATGGTCCTCCTGTGTTTTATAACAACTCCCTGGAGCAAACTCACACCACCCAATTCTCAAACAAGCTTGCAAAAAACCCCGTCAAACTTGCAGTACGACGAAAAATTCCAAACATTCAAGGCTTGAATTTCGAGACCCTCTGAGCAGCCTCGTATGAGCGCGGTCGGCTCTAAAGCACCATTTCGGTGTAGTGCAACTACAGACTTTCCATACTCCATTTCCAATAGTCCACAGTCTTTAACGTTAATCTCTTGAACGCGTTAAGTGCCACATAACGTTCTCGAACGTACTGCGTTGTAAGATTTTTAGAACATAACGTAAGTAATGGATGTTTCTCATTTAAAGAGGACTTCTCTGACCCTAATGGCACAAACTTGCAGCTGTAAAAGATGCTTCAGTACCAGGATTGACCTGGTAGGGCTCTTATTTATAGCTATTTTTCTGTATTTTCCATGACATCATGAACAATTCACATTCGATCAGTAAGTAGAGAATGGGCTCCCGCTATTGTCTCTCTCCCATGGCCTTTTTTGATGAAGGGAATTTGTAACTTCTGGCTTGCAAGATAGCAGTTCCATTCACTAGGTCATGCTGGCACTAAGCTCTTGCTTTCTCTGGAAGAGGTTTTAAGCGAAAACATGGATATCTAGCATTTCAACAAACTTTTTGTGGTACAAAACTTAAAAATCGCCTTGAAAATTGTATTGAAAATCGAAATTTTAAAGCTTTTAAAGTATGTTTTTAGCGCAATGTATATTTTCAAGGCAATATCTAGCATTCTAATTGCTCTCTTTGAGTCCTTGGTCAGTTTGTAAAGTCTCAACGAGTGATGTGAACGTTTCTCATAACATAAATTCGAGTGTTGTACAACATATTAGTTAACATTTTGATCGCGTGAAAACATAGTTAGCAAAACCAGTATCAGTGAGTTAATTTAGAATACACTTAAGTGCAAGTGGTCAGGCATGTCATCGAAAGAGAGCTCTAACTCTACATGGAGCATAGTAAGTTAGATAGACAAAGCTATTTTTACTAAACTTCCACGCAGTTGACAGTTTCTACCCACGCACTGGCGATCACTTTTGACTGCAGGTTATGATAGAGGACCACACAACGTAATCATATCAAGAGGTGCCGCATCCAGATTAAAGAGCGTCTACATAACTGAAATTTTCAGCGTTTCCGACTTCGTCAGACAATATTGATCTTACAGAGTGTAGCCACGCAAATCAAACCAAAAATGAACCATGTATATCAATTGATAACGGACTTCAATTCTTTTTGTTTACGAACCACAAAATAACTGAAGCACTACCATGCAAACACAGCTGAAAATAAGAACAAATGTACTTAAAATGTTTCAACAATCTGTTTACTAGTTTCACGTCTGGTGCTACATTGGACAAGCGTCAAATGAAAGGTAGGTCTAGACTGAAAACATATGGCACTATATATTCGAGATTCCTTTCGTCGGTACTGAATGCCTGTCAATAAATCTCTCGATGATATCGAATTGATTTGCTCTCAAACTATCTACAAATATCGTGGCTAACTAGCTACTAATTTCTCAAAGTTAGGAAATAATTGTTTATGGACTGACATCCGTCTCGTTTAGGCCATAACTAGCAGCTTTCGGATTATTCTAAATTTTTCTGAAGGAGTTCTGAGAGAGCTATACTGTAAGTTCGACTGCTACTCTTTACAGACATGCAATAAACTAGTTTTGCCACATTTTCTTTTACTAGTGCTAGGTACTGAGGTAGGAAGCGTTAAAAACTGCTTCTTTCAGAATTGTCTGTTACGAGACTATCCGAGAATCGACCCCAAAGCATCCTGCACACTGAGGGAGGGTTGTAGCATTTCTCTAATTTTCAAAGTAACTGCTCTTGTAATTCTAAATCTTATCCACGATCAGATCCCTTCGAATAAAATAGAATAATTCATGAAAACCACTTGATAAGCCACTACTATTTATAGAAATATCCATGCTCGTGTCTACTCAAGATCAGACTTCGTTGTGGTCTAGACCATGGCTTGATTCGTTTCCATCTGTCAACGGACTGGTTAAGTTCTGATGACATTGTGATAAACTAACTTATGAAACAAACACATCACACTTGTAAGCATGAGGTTATGGTCAAAAGACCAACCCTTGTCAGTGATCTATGAAACAAACAACAAAAACAAACTATCTACGACACCACAGCAAGGAATCTGGGAAGGAGCATCTTTTCACTGGCATTCGACTTTGTAATTTATGACTGCAAACTTCCAATTAAAGTCTTCTCCGGCTGAAGGTTTTCCAGTAATTGCAGTCTGGAGATGTTACAAATTGCATCTTGCACTAGGTCACCTTCAATGTATATGTAACACATAAATTCTAGCAGGAATGTCTTAATTACAGGTTAAAGAAACTTTGCTGGACTCCTTTAAACCATTTTTCATGATTGTAATATATCTCGAAAACAATCAAGTGCAATGTTTAGAAATGTAAAGAATAACGACAAAGTACGCTTGATCTTTCAAAACGACGTCTGCAACACCTTCTGTTTCAAAAAACACGAAAGAAGTCAACTTAAGTGTTCCGAATGGCAAGCCAAAAAAGACTAGTTATATGTTATGAATAGAATGCAGTTAAATTCTATTAATTTTTTTACACGTAGTTTTTAGTCCGAAAAAGATTTAGACCTAGTCTGGATAAGCAGAAATAATTAAGGTTTAGGACATGTACATGATTAGTTTTCGGCTGAATACAATAAGACATTCCGTTCCCTCATAACAGACAATAGGCCTTAAAATGTTTTCAAAGACTAGTTTTATCTTTCTAACTGTTTACCTAACGTCTATGATTTGGATCTTGTCTGTGCGTTCTAGGTCTGCTGACTAAAAACGTAATCAACTTGGCCAAGGGAGAGGAATGGCTCTCACTAATACCAAGAATATAGTAGGAACTAGCGAAAGATAAGTAATCCAACTTGTGTAGTCTACGATTTCTGTCTTACTTTCTTTCTTGTTTCTCTCTTACTTTCTCCCTTGTTCTTTTTTTCTTTTTTGCATATTTCTTTCTTGTTTCTTTCTTTGTTTTTCGTCTTTCGTTCTTGTTTCTTTTCCTCTCGTTCTTTTCTTTCTTTCTTCTTTCATTCTTCCTTTCTTGTTTATTTCTTTCTTTCTCTCTTGTTCTTTTCTTCCTTTCTTGTTTCTTTCTTTCTCTTTCCATTATTAGTAATGTTTTGGCATCTCTATAATAAGGTCAGTCGTCTTCATAAACAAGCGATGTACTAAACGTTTTAACTTTTCATCGCAAGGAAATTTTTGGCTCTTGACTAAAGCAAGTCCTTTCAGTGACAAAAGTCAGTGACAAGATCAAAAAACAACCCAATTCAGGTTGTCACAAAGTTTTATGAACATAGATAGCCCAAAAAGTAATCTTCGTAGTTTAAATAGATTTGTAACTTCTTAAGGTTACCTATCTCACTGCTGACTGAAAGTCGAAAAAAATATTTATATCTCAAGTTCTTCTCTGATTTGCAGTAATGTTGCAGCTATGTTTTAATTAACACAGTTGTCTCTGAAGATTTGTTTCTATCGGAAAAGTGACTATTGAAGACCAACATTGTGGACATCTACATTCAAACTTGTTTTTCTGAATGTGAAGAACTGAGTGCTGTTTTCATAGTCTTGTCTGTGTCCAGAAAAGTAAATTGCTACTATAACTCCATTTTCACAATTTCTTAACTTCAAGGTCAGTGATACCAAATTCAAGCCACATTGTTGTTTCATTTTGGTCAATGAACAATAAGATAGATTACTTATGTACAAATATCGAGTAAGCAAATGCAAAGAGGCAAACTTTACAATGAAATCAAAAGTCAGAAGCTCTGGTCAAGAAGGGACAAGAAAGAAATTACACGTTAAAAAATTAGTTGATCCATAAAAAAGGGAAACAACCCAACAAAAACAGTCAAATAAAACTGGGTAAAACGAAAGCTTTTAATTTTGCAAGACTTTTGTAGAACTTGAGTTCTTGAACTTACATTACACGACGAATTTATGGATATGTCGTTTTCTGATCTAAAAGGGTGGTGATTCTACTTTGCACGTTGTTTGTTGCTTGTTAGATTTTCAAAGTCATCATCAGATTAACCTCTTTTAGTTTACAATGATCAATTGCTATTTAACAATTCCGTTATGTTATGCATGTTGTTATTACCTTAGTGTTTCAGTTGCTCTTAGTTCTATTTGACATATTCCGAAATTATAAGAAAAAAGAAGAAATAAGAGAGTGGAGAGAAGGAACAGGAAAGAGCCAAGACAGAAAAGAAAGGAGCAAGAATAAAAGAAGAGAAAAAACAAAAGGAGACTTCAAATGTTCTGATATCAACTGACTCCGTAAGCAGCAGTCGACGAACAAGCACATGTACCTTCCAACGAGCGATATTTTGAGTGGACTATGGTTTTTATTGGCTTACACTTAAACAAAGAGAACTGTATTGAGACTGTGAAGTTATGCATGCAAGACATTTATATACCATGATGTTCTCCTAAGGAACGGCTACAACTTAAATATTTTATATATTTTTGTATTCTTTAGCAAACAGAAGAAAGCTCCTATCGTTATATATTACGCGTTTTTGGCTATTCATTGACACCTTTTACCTCTTTATCGCTTGCAACTATAGACAAACACTATCTTGAGTTCTATCTTATTACCATATTCAAAAACTTACGATTTCATTTTAGGAATTAAAATTCACCTTTGGTAATAATATCAGTATAGCTTATTGCAGAGCTAAGGGTAGCGGTGTCTGAAATTCAGCATGTTTTGAGATTTTGGGATACATCACATATGACATACTCTCCTTTGATTAAGTGCATATACTAAACTATTTGTAGATGCACCCATTTAAGTTCTTCCACCAAGTATAACTACTTATAACTGACAGTTTTTGATGGGTTATTCGAAGGGAAGGTTTTGATTCATAAGTGGGGGCTTAAAGGGATTCCCTGATAAGTTAATGAAATATTATGATTTGCAATAAGTAATGCATGAAGATGTTTATCATATAATGCATTATACACTTTTTCTGGACTATTTTCAGGATATTTTCTACAAGATCACGCTACTAGAAATATGACTACACAGCTATTTATACTTTAACATGTCGACTTCTAAGATGACTGCAGTGAAAATGTTATGGAAGGAGATGTGATCTAACTGCAATATACAAGTCTGTTGCTGGAATTCGGAATGAGTATCAAAGGCTTTCAACACCGTTGATCGATTCACCCAGTAGCAAGCGCTCAAAGTATATGGTTGTCCTGACAAGTTTACAAACATGATCAAGCAGTTTCACGACAATATCTCTGCAGTGGTCTCTGTGGGAGGTGGTACTAGTATTCCTTTCTTAGTATGTCACGGAGTAAAGCAGGGATGTCTGTTGGCAGACACCTTGTTTGCACTCCGTCTTGCCACCGTACTTGAATATGTTGGTACACAAACCACAAAAGGTGTATGCTTCCGAACCGACCAGACGGAAATCTTCAGCCTCACCGGGCTACGAACTGTTACAAGGACGAAGCTTGTCTGTGTGAGGGAGCTGCTGTATGCAGATGACTCTGCACTTGTTGCTACAAGCCTGCAAAATATACAAGAGAATACCACTCTGTTCGTCGAGGCAGCAACATGCTTCGGATTGCATAGAAATGCCACCAAAACTGAACTTCTTTACCAACCACCACCACAGCAGCAACACCCTCTGTCGCCTGTGGTAGAGGTAAATGGCGAGGCACTGAAGACGACTCCAAACTTCATCTACCTGGGCAGCACTGTCACTAACAAGAACTCGTCCGATGCTGAGATTGACCGGAGAGTTCAGACAGCATGTAAGGCCTTCGGGTCTTTCCATGCTGGTGGCAGCGTCTCTGCTCGCGCCATGACACCAAACTCCGTACAAATATGAAAATGTACAACACAGCCGTATTACTACCACCACCACTATACTCAACTGAAGCCATGAATCTTTACCGAAGACACATCAATCAACTCAGAAGAGTACAGCTTCTTCATATCCACCAGATCATGAACATTCATTGGCAAGACTGTGTCCAAGACGCCACTGTCTTGGAACCTGCAGAAGTTGTAAGTCCAGAAGCCTTGATCACTTCTGCTCAACTACAGTGGGCTGGACACGTCTTTCGCATGTCTGATGACCGCCTTCCCAAGCAAGTGTTCTAGAGTGAGCTACTATAGGACAAAGAAAGCATGGAGTCCGAAGGCTACGATATAAAGATGTTGTTAAACGCCATATGCAGCGCGTGTAACAGCAACATGTGGGAACAGCAAACCTTATCTAAACCAACATGGCGTGACGTACCGCACCAAGCAGCCATAAGGGTGGAGCAAAAACGTATGACTGAGTACGTATCAGCTCACGACTGGCGCCAAACGACTCCCAGTGCCAGTGATCACACTTGTGGCAAGTGCAAGCGGCTGTGTCGATCTGGTAGCTCACTTAAGAGCATCCAGGAACAAACCTACCTTACAAACTCTCCCTACCTGACTTGGTATCATCGAAAACGAAAACGGACTGCCGAATAATAACAATAATCTGATCAAACTCGTCAAATGTTGCTTCCCTGATGAAAAATGTTGAAATCCATTTTACAATGACAGAACTATGAAATCTTTAGCATTTAACAGAATCTCAACAGTAATATGTTTTTAACCAATGCTTGTCTTCCGTGACAACTGTGTCAAATTTGAATCTGACGTTTCATTTAATATAGCTATTTGATCAGTGGAAACGACTGGCGAAGGTCGTGCACTCTCAAAACATTAAATTCTCGAATAACTCTGACGAAATGAAATTGGAGCTCTCTATTCATTCACACCTCATTTAGGGATACATCATTGGTACCTTATGGGCTACCGTTCTACAAAAACACAGCCAAATGTCTCTGTTAACCGGCTGAAAAAATTCTCTAATGATGCTTGTCGACAAAATCGCTCTACCATGATGGATTTTTTGACGTTCTTACGGCGTCCTTGAGAAATGAGCGTCAGGTTTAACGGTCTCAGTTTTCTTTCTGCATATGGGGAGCTAATGATACAAATCGTAGACATTACTGGTTCTTTGTCAATACAAGAGGTGTTTCAAATATCGTTAATTTCTACTTTAACGAACAGTCAAGTTATTACGGTATTTCGTAAAGGCAAAATCAAGCGCCCATTTCCAAGTCTCGTAAGTTAATAAACCATTGTTTACTGGGCCACTCACAAATCGAGAAGAGTAAGTTCCACACAAAGTCGCTAAGTGGAAAATAATTGTAATGTACGTTTAAGATTCTTACCATCGGTTAGCGCTAAGAAATATTCAATTTGCAAGGCTGAAACGGTTTAAGAACCTTTAGACAGAGGCATTTATGTCGTAATGCGCTTGATGTTTGCACTTACCGAGTTAATTAAGACTTTGTAATCAATCGAATATGTTATTATCAGATCTTCGTCACCATTACTGTTTTTCTAGCTCATATTTAAATGACTGATACATACGTGATCAATAGATGCATAAATAAGAACGATAAAGCAGAAGGACGTTTGTTGAGACTTAACTGGTGTAAAAGGTCAGATACCAAGTCACATGAAGATCAGGTGGAGTAGAGGAAAACTACGGAGATATGTAGTATAGTGCTGCTACGGTGGAGACGGCCATGACAATGACGATAATGATAATGGTGATGTTTTCCATGATCAAGCGCTGAAAATAAAATGGAAATCACACTTTGAATATACATTGAACAATGACATATATATACAATGAATATACATCTCGATGTCCGTTCAGCTGCCATAGATGTTAAATGAGTTCTTCAGATTACCCGAAAACAGGGCCTTTGTCGTCTGACCTCACTTATATAATGCCTACAGTCTCAACCTGATCTACTACATGACTATCATTTTATAAGTAACTTGCGGATTGAGTATAGTATAACTTAGTGGCGTGGCCGTGAGGAGGTACGTGGGAGCAATAGCCCCTCCCCAAAGACACACATACACACTTCTGGCAAACGAGGCTCCTCAGCATTCCTTCAACCTTCTGCTTAACAGAATAACTGTCACAAAATTATACAATTTCCAACTTTCAAGTGGCAAGCACCATATTGAGGATGCACTACAAGCCACAGAAAGGGAATGACCTCCCAAAATGTTTATGGGGCGGAGTTTCCGTACCCCATCAAACTCTTGCCCCTCTCTATATTTACCCTGGCCACGTCGTTTGTATCACCAAAAGTGTTGATAACCCTTTAAATCAAAAGGAACTCTTCATTGTCTTGACGATGACTATTGACGTGTCTATCGACGTATCATACGAGATAAATGCATCAGTACCAAGGTATTTATTGTTTATAATGGATCTCCCAAGACCGCCAAACACTCTCTGTCCATCAATAACTGCCTTCATGCAGGGCCCTAGGTAAATCAGGAATTTTGCCATAGATTTTGTATGTACTATGAGGCATTACTGGTCGATATTGGTAAGAAATTCCTTCAAATTTCTATTTCTTAAGAAGACCGAGATGCTGTAGTGACGCAGTCATCATATCATGACCTCAAATTCACCTCTGAGAAACAACGTCCCGGTAGCTCAGTTGTCAGAGCATCTGCCCGGTGAGCAGAAGGTCGCGGGTTCGGATCCCGCCCTGGACGTACGATTTGTTTCTCAGAAAAATAACATTCTAAACCTAATTTCAATAATATCCAAAATGTCACAACTGTATGGGTCACAAAATAGTCACAATGCCACCCGTTTTCTCTGGCTTTATCAACAACAAATAGAAAGTACAACTTCACCAACATCATCTCCGATCTGGTAGCTGACCGAAAACAATGGTGGCAAATCATATGGTGATAGACCACAGCGGATGCCCTTGTGCCAAGAGCCCATTATTTACTAGTTTTGTCGTCTTCTGCTTGGTTTTCTCCCAGTCTTTTACAATTAAAACTTTTTTTGCAAGATCACATAGATTGGTAAGAACCTGGCTAATCCCTAGTAACTAGTTGCTAAGATGTTTCATGCTGCCTTTTGTGCTGGCAATTGTATTAGTGGAGCTAATAGATTTTAAGAAGATTACTCTTCACCAGGCCAACATGCATTCCCAAAAAAGAAATCCAACGTAGTTTACGTTGAATCCTCTTTCTTCCCCCTAAGCACAAGGTGGAGCCATATCCTTTAGAATGTTTATACCCTCTGATATTGCTTATCAATCTTATACTGTATTAAGACGTCCTCATAACAAGACAACAGACAAGTTGTTGCTCTCTTTCACTGCTGCTTCATAAAAACCTGAAATAATGTTTCCTAATTTGCTTGAGGCTTTGACCTTCTTGGTCTTGACCCTCATTGCCTTATTACTGCAAAGACTTTACTACAGGAGATTTGTAAGCCAGCGGTGTATCCTCTGGGTGCGCTAGATATGCACAGCACACCTTGTAAATATCATCACCATTAAGTTTGTATCAAGTTGTGTTTGAGTATGTTTATCATATAATGAGTTGTAAGCTTTTTCTTGGATACGTTTCGGAGAATTTTTCACCCATCATCAGGCTAGGAGAAGGATCTCTCGCAACTTAGTTCATAGAAAGCTTACGACTCATAACATGGTAAACTTCAATCATTCGTGCCTTGCACTGAGTCAACAAAAGCTACGATTCTCAAAAACTTTTGTATCAACTTGTTTACGTCCATCATAGCTAGGTTTGAGATCGCGCGCATTTTGAACTGCAAAAATCCACAGGAAGCCAATAGACAATAGGCATTTTCCCAAACAAAATTCCAATGAAACGCCAGAAAAAATAAGCAGCAGAAAGCGTGCTCTAAAAATGTATCTCCACATCAAAAAGGAGGCCAGAAATTAAAACGAAACTAATTATTGAGCTTTTGTTGGCCCATTCGTATACTTTCCCCTGCTGGTAGAACTTGCTAGAGATACCAACCTAGTCAATTTTTTGCTTTCGTGTAACTACAATTGCTGTAATATTCCTCGACTTTTTTATTAGATTGAGCTTTAAGCATGGCGATCCAATATCAATACAATAAAATGTAACATAAGACTATTGTTTGCCTTTGTAGCTGACGTAAGTGAGTTACCCACTGTACGCCCTTGGTGTAAGCATAAACTCTTTACTTCAAATCTTAGTGAGGCCATAAATAACACTTGACAATTTACATGAGTTACACCTAACCTTGAGCACCAAGGTCCATTTTGACCTTTTCACTTTCAACTCAGTTATGCCTTACTTTATTATCTCAAAGCCAAGCCAAAAGTCAGCTAGAGACCACACATCTATCCCGCACAGCAGCTTAGTAGCACTTCCCAAAAGTCTCAAATACCAAGAACGTGCTTTTGTAGATGATAGCATTTTGAATATCCCACTATTCTACGTATTTTGCTTATCCTTCGGCAACAGGCGTGTTTCATGACTTACAGTTACCAAATTTCCTGCAGTAGCATCACTTTGAATCAGTATCATTAACTAATGGTTTAACTTACCTCTACTTTTTCCTATTGTATAACTGATGCAATACTTCTTTCTCTTATTTTAACCTAAATTGAATATAGGGGTTCAATGTTGTTGTGTAGATTTTCAGTTGTTTATTTTCGTTTCAAGACTTATTTCTACAACGTTAACTTTAGTAATTGCATTCTGTCTCGACGTTTTTGTTAAAATCGGCAATCGTATCAACAATAATATGGCGATGATGATGATGATGGATGATTATGCTAATGATATTTAAAAAGCTGTTAATGATACTGATGATACTTGCATTAATTATATTATGATAATGCTAATGATGATTGTAGTGAGCATGACGATGACAATGACGACGACGATGATGATAATGATGATGATGATAATGATGATGATGATAAACATTCGTCAAATCTCTTTATTAAAAGCTATGTGTTATTAAGACGAAAAGGGAAAATGTATTATTGTCTGTAGTGCCAATACAATATGCGCAAAGTCGACAGATCAGTGCAAGTGGCATTGGTTCTGCGTGCGTCCGCGTGGCGATGCAGAAAATATCAGCATGCTTCCAGGAAAACGCTACCTTTTACTAATGACAATTTTTATGCCACTTTTTGTACATGTATTTGTTCCGCGGACGCTCTATGGTATTTATAGTTTCGTGTAGTAAAGATAACCTACGAGATTAATTCTGTGGTATATTATGGGCCCTTTCGCACTAGAGCAAAAAACATTGTGAAGCTAATCCACTCTTGTTGTACCTTCAAAGGCCGTACATGTTTAATAGGACGTTGTTCAACTGGTAAAGTGTAAGCACCACAATTTCAAACATGACAAATTATTACAACTTAATTATCAAAGATGCTGTCGTAGAGCCTCGAAGAAGCACTTTTTCACAAACATGTTTAATGAACCAGCATGAAACAGGGAGGCTTGCCACCATTTCAACTGTTATTTTATTAATTAGAATGCCTGTGACAAATCCGGACTAACACAAGGCTTTATGCGTAGGAATGAATTGACTCAGTGCAAACCCCACTTTTTACTAAAATTCATCCGAACTGACAGTGTGTCTAATTGGTGCCTGATTGTCCAGTTTGTCAAAGTTTGTTATGTTTCTAGTGAAAACAAGCCCTGTACTCATCACGCATCCAACAAAGTTGTCATCTGTCATACTGACTCACTTTGTTTCAGACAAGGAAAGCAACGAGAGTCAAAATGTACTGAATCCTCTGTGGATTCCAAAGGTTCTGGGGATGCTCACAAAGAATTTGGTTTATGATCTGTGTGCTTCCAATTACCATTTTTATTAGAGCAGATGGAATAAATGAAGTGGTAGTACTAAAACGAGGAATATGTAGGAATATCCGAATGTACCTTTAAAAAGTGTCTTAAATTTAAGGAACACGATTGGCTTCGTTGATATCTTTAAGATCCAATAGAAAAAAATTGAACTACAACACGTAAATTTTGTAAACAACTTTCTATTGGTCATCAAATGCCTTCTATATTCTCAGTTACAATTAAATAATGCAGCTAGGATGTACAAATCCAGATACAGAGCAATATACACAACATATGATAGGTAATGGAACGTTTTAAAGCATACTATGCTTATGTCAAGGGTCTGATACAGCATGTTGTTCGGTGTTCACATATCTGAGTGTCTGTGCCCAATACAACCTGGTTTGCCAGAAGGGAGCCAACTCGTTCGAAAAGTTGTGATTGCATGAATTGATTTCTACCTTCCATTCACAAAACAACCAACAAAACCAGGAAACTGCCAGTCATGTTTTCTTTCCAGTAACATGGATGAGCTAGATGTAACTCATTTGATAAGCTGACAAGACCCTCTGATTTTTGAAACTGTGCAACAAATGTATATCATCTGAACATAAACTAACTTGATATAGAAGAATAGGAATGTTGGTACCGTTGTAAAAATAGGGATTAAAAGTCAGAGCTAATGCAATTGTGGAAGTTTTGTTCAGTGATAATAATATTCAATTTTAACACAGCGCGTGTATTTAGGAATTGGTACCTGATAAAACACAGCAAATGAAAGCGAGTGCTACTTTTCCAAAGACCTTTTACATTTCTGTCAGTTGTGCTTAAAATAGCCTGGAATGTGATACGATACTTTTTAAGTCATTCGCACATGCTTTCGCATGGCACCACTTTACTTTAGAACGTTTGATTGCTCATAGCGTAAAGCCGAATAGAATTGACCACCAAGATACATCTGAGTCATGATAGAAGACATGTAAAGTTTATCAACGCGAATGGATCCCAAATCGTTTAAGAGATCAAACAGGATGTGGTTTCCTCGCATACTACTAATAATAAAGCATGAGCTAGCAAGGCAAATTTCACACTACTTCTGCAAGTGAAGAAGATATCATGATAAGAAGAAACAAAATTTGAAAAGTATCAATTCATTGATGGTTGAGAAGTTAAACTTACTCTGAAGTGTTTCAAACTATCCAGAATGATATTCCTTTCCCAGATAAAATCCTCTGTGTCGCCATTTCTTACTACATTTGAGTCTCTGTAACGTTCACAAACTGACTCTTTTTCAACAATAACTTATATGACCTCATTATTTCACAGCGCACAATTATCTCGATAATGATGTTGCATCTGTCTTCCAAAGACACGAGTCGAATTTAAAGCTTAAGTCAAGCTTCGATGTGCCTACCTCGTATACTTTGGATACTGATAAAAACTAAATTCAATAGGTTTAAACGATCTGTATTTGTGACGTTTACCTATTCTTGTATTTTATTGTTTGAAGCTTGGCTGTTGCGTTTTGGTTCATGATAAACCTTTAAAATCTTACCTAGTAAGGATAAAGTTCTTATGATTCAATTTCCAAACCTTACACAAATTACAATTTATAACGTTAAATTCCCTGAGCCACATGGCAAATATACAACTAGGAATAACTTATTATCACTACACTGAACACTAAGACGACTTTTCTGCTATTGCAAATAGGTATAGCTACAAATAGTATGCCATAAGACTCGTGATTTTAAATCCAGAGAGGCATGTTTATGAAAATGAGTAAACAAATTGCTGTGAAAGATTTTGATCATGTTTCGGACTGGCAAACTAAATCAAAGGGACAACGACTCGGTCCCTCGCTAGATACCGCTTTACAGTTGTCAGTAAACAAAGATAATTTCTACCCTACCGAGCATACTTTTGTTAAGGTAGACACGAACAACGTTTTAGAGTAAATAATTTAAAGTTTAACTCCACCTTTCTTTACAACTTTTGCCATAATGTTTTCAATGTGTCACCAATAACCAACATAATCAGTGATTTGGGTTGCCGACCCCCACCCACTCCCCCGATACACCTATGATGGATTTCCTCTTTAAACCTTGGCAATTGTAATTGAGGAAGTAAAATTATGTCTTATGAGTTTATGTCAACCTCATCTTCAAACCAGGGTCTCCTAACTGCAAACCCACTGAACTAAGCTACTTAATAAGATATTGTGGGAAGACTCTTATTCGTTCATTGCCGGTAACCCACTCGTGTTCTTACGTGCCTGCCTATTTGCGAAAATGATTACAAGTAGCATCTATTTTTTGCAGACAAGCCACCATTATTTACCCTTTCTGCTGGCTCCAGATAGTAGTAGTTCTTTGATCCGCAATTATCAGGCTTTCTTGTTTGCCAGTGACCTGTAATCTTTTCCCTAAAAACTTCCGTTCCCGAACATTTTTTGTAAATAAGACAGTTTCCTAAATAATAAAAGGTTGTTAAAATTTATACTCCCTTTATCAAAATTTAGCAGCATTGAATTCAAGTAAGCTCAACATGTTTTATAGCAGCTGGACCAAAGGTTTCTCTCGGTTCAGTTGTAGAGGACAGTTGGCACGCAATTTCTTTATTACAATGAAATTTAGTCCTGTTGTAGTTTCGATTGAGTTTTTCCTTCTCTTTGGTTAATATCAGTTGGCTTACCTTTGTTCTCCATTGTACGTTTTAGCACGGTAAAACATTTGCAGCAGATTGGTTGCGCAAGCGCATATTCTAGCAACTGCTGTTTAGGCGTATCGAGGGTCTGGGACAGCAAAAGGCTACATCAGTCGTAGCCTGCCAATTTTAAGACAACAAATTAGATGTAATTAAACAATTAGCGATTTAGCACACTATTTTACTTAAGGTACCGTGAAAGAAAACTTAGTAAGATCTAGCATGAAAACGTTACGTCGTCTTCATGTTGCTATCGACTTGGTATCACGGATGGAAAGTGAGTGTTACACTCAAGCGAAAAAAGCTGTGAAATTTGTGAGATTTTCCTTTACAATTTCTTTCAATTCCAAAGAGATAGCGTTGAAATTATGAATGTTCAAACAAGGAGATGGTGTAACGTTAACGTTGGCTGTCATGACCGGCCAGAATGCCTCAATTTAATGACTGCATTGAACACTTTACCATGCAGTGAATAAGCCCTTTTCAAAACATTTGACTTACTCGGTTTTGTCCAGGAGAAGCGAAAGCCTCCATGGTCCAAACATGTCAAAAGACATAACGCCTGAATTCAATCTCAACAAACGACACAAAAGAGGTATTTTCGTCTCGACCTCTCTCCCCCTTTCTCAGTGTCTTGAAGCATAATTATCTGTCCCGACAAGTCCTCTTTAATCTTCCCTCAAATATACTGACGCCAAAATTGAAACCTAAGAACAATCAAAGTTTAATATTCTCAAAATTCGTTTTGAGCTTTATTCTATCTTCGGCCTATGAAATTTTGATCGAAAAGAATGCCCTGAAGTTGCTCTGTAATCCTCTATCCTCCATTGTGATCTTAAAATCAAACAGTGGCTTGTTCTCGTTTGCTTGCGTGTTGTGAAGTAATACATTATCACATAATCTTTGTCTGCCGTTTGTCATTAATTAGTTAATTGCTTTGGGTTGACACAAGGGACACTGCAGAATGAAAATATTGAGGCCATTAAATTCTTGATCTTTATTATACTTCCGTATGAGGATCGAAATCTCAACAAGTAAATCTCAAGAAATAAGCCTGGATAAGCGATAGGATCGTTGATTAGACATTTTCTAAGTTTTTAAAACTGAACAAAGTCAAGTGCACTGGGTTCTCATGTTGACCAGGACCGAATGCCAACGCTCACTAGCAAGCCAGGGCAAACGGAAATTACTTTTCAGACGTCAGCTGTCAATCATGGTATAAAGTTTGCCGGTCTCTTTTGTTAAAAGTCGGTTTCAGAGGCCCCCACATCACCATTCAAGGTGTATATAAAGAGTAAATACAAAGGTGTTATGTCATATTACTCAGATACAAAAACAGTACAGAGACGCGGTCAACATTTCAAGAGGACTAGATAATCGGTCAATAATCAAAAAAATCTTGCAAGAGTACGCCCATGTGCTCAAAAAAGGATTAACCACAACTCTGTTTCCTAGGAAGATTTTTCATGTCTAATTATTCTGTAGTTTTTAGCGTTTCCAAGTGTGTAGGGATTTAAGTGTTTTCAAGATCAGTCAGCTTTTGCCACCAATAGCTTTAATCACTTAAAGGCACCCATCTCCTCTTTGATGCTTGCCGTCGGATCTTGTTAGTGACACAAGAGAGATAAGCTTGGAGTTGCAACTCGTTCTTACAGCTTGGTAAACGATTCAGGGCAATTTCTGAGCAGTTACTCAAAGAATGTACTGTCAACCTCAGTTCACTTACCCAGTGGACTATCAGCAATATTCAACAAATCCCTATGGCCTGTCTTCTGGGGCTGTACAAAATTATGGCAACATCTCACCATACAGTCCAAACGGTGATCGTCCCTCACCTTCCTTCCGGATTGAGGATATCCTTCTGCAAAACAAAAACGCTCATCCGGGCTCAATGTCAAGCTTTCCACTTGCCTACACAAATGGAGCAACCAGCCCAAGTGGATTGCACAGTCCTGTCCACTACAGACTACCTCATGCTGCTCCGCATGGCAATGCACACTATCAGCACCAGCCATCTATTCCGGGTATCCATGGATGTACGACAGCCTATGGAGCCTTGGGTGAGAAGGATCATCAAGGTGAGTTAATAATATTTTTAAACTTCTACTTATGAGCACTATCCTTTTACAATTCTGGCCAATCGCTCTAATGTCATTAATTGATGGATATTACATGTTATATCGCTTCTTCACAACATTAGTAGAACGGTTAAAGTTATCTTGGGCTCCGGACTTCTATGTAGGTATCACTTAGAAGATAACTGATCAGAAACAAATTTTGAATTCTACTGTGAAACTGATAACTCGATGACGCTTGGTTTGAAGTTGTAACACCAATTCTCGAGATGATGATTGTAAAAGAACAGTCAGCAGTGATCTAAGCAAACTTATAAAGGTGCAAATGTGTCACTGAAAATGCTGTAACATTGAAATCGTATGGTAACAATAATTGTACTGCTAAATGCACCAAGGAGTTAAATACCAAGAGAAAACTATTGCCTGATCTCACATTTTCCTGCATTAAGTGTGACAGGACGAGTGAGAGAAATTTGACAACATAGTTATATGGATAGGGCAATCAATGATATATTATTTAAAGTATTTTAAAACTACATTTAACCGTATATTTCGAACAAGCAGCGGTGCAGGATTTGTGTCTTCCGGCAAAATTCTTATTTGTTAGACGAAATCGGGACCGTCTGTCATCATAGGTTAATAATGGCGGGAACATAGACAAATCTATCATAGAGTATCCATTCCTGAGTTCCAGTTGGTATACTTGTACGTTCCTCTTGTCACCTGAACTGCATGACGATGTTTTTTTGGCCAAAGAAGTACCCAGATTAGCTTCATGTCTAGTCTCATGATGGGTCATACTTTTAGTGTGGCTTATCTTAGGCTGAGTGACATCAAAAGTTTGCAAAAATGCCTTAAATCTTGCACCACAATGTCATGAAAACAGAGGTCTACAGAACATGGCATTTCGTCTTAGCAGATTGAGTACCTTCTTGCCCAGATTTCGTATTAGCCAGGCATTACCACCCCGATGTAGTTTAGAAAAAGTCGAGGCAAATTCAACTGTCAACCTCAAATTGAAATGCAATTGCTCCACACGATGAGAAAATTTTGAAAACTGCATGTAATATATGGCTGCATGTTTCTTACGTCAGTCCATTGTCCATATACATATAAGCATGTATGAAATATATGTGAAATATTACAGAAAGTCCAAAAATGATCCGTATCAAGTCACTTTTAAAGCAAACCTTTCAACATACAGACTCCCAATAAACAGGATTTCGTAACAGAGTGGCCGGGTACTATGACAAATTTCAAAATCATATCAAATGAATATGAAAGACACATTCATTATCGCCTTCTCTAGTGACCAGTATTTAAAATCAAAGTTCCATAGTTTCATGAAGATACTCGATATCGATTTAGATAAAAAGAGTAAAAGAATTTTTTACTTTGACATGATAGTAGTTTTTGAAAGTTTAGGAGTCGAGTGTGTTGAGGAAATAAAGAAGCTTGTGAGCTTAAGGAGACACCGATTGGCGCCCTGAACATATTTATCACGATTTGTAAGCAACCCAGAGTTTATTTAACAATTGATATTAACAATAAACGAGTTGTTCCCTATCAAGATATTTCTTTTAATATTTGATGCAACTAAGTCACAGGTAAACATCAAACATGACATTTGTATCCTAAAGTAGCCAATAATGCCTTATTCCATCTCCCATTAATTACCAATGATCACAGTGCAGTTGGAGAGAAAGAGGTTAGCACATTGATGATTGCTTGCAGAAGTTACTCATCTTTTGTGCCACAAGACTAGCGTTCTAGGGTCTAAATTCTATCTTAACTTATGGCAGAAGAGGGGACTTGTCTAACAGCATTCTTAATTGACTCGTGAAATTGCTTGACAAACTCTGCACTTGAAATTCAGTTCATTTTAACAAGTGTCAGGTAAAAATTGAAAAGTAACGCTAATGTGGGTTAGATTACATAATCGTTTTGAGTACCACCAGTTTCTAACTAATAAACGTTTAATCATATCACCCTACTTCGTTAAATGAGATAATGGCCGCAATTTTCTGGCGGACTATTGTGATCTTGTTTTCTCTAATTACCTGCATTTACATCTTTGCTTTTGTTCCCTACTCTATCAGCATATTTTTACGAAGGTGACGCTTCAATTGTTGCCTGTTCAACAATTTCACTCGCAGGAGTCTATTCAGCAACACTTGGCGCGTCCTTAACTATCATAACCATCATCTCAAGTTCAGTTAACTAACGCAATGTATTGCGTTTCTTGGTTTGTTAACAATCTTTCCCCTCTTTTTAGTAGCAATCCTAGATGAGCTGCTGTGTTAAGACTGAAGTATCACCCAATAGATTTTGGCTGATTTCTAAAGGGCAGTCTAATCGTAGTTTTGCCCCTCAGAACAAGATCGTTGTCCTTCCGTTTCGAAGTAGGGTATTGCGCTAAATGTAGCATGTAATTGGAACGAAAATGCACTTCAAGACGTAAGAAGACACAAACATTGAATGAATGTACTTAAGCTATAAGGCTGGGACTGCCTTTAACCAAAGAAGCCGTTTTATAAAGGCAGGGCGTGTCTGTTTAGGAAGACTCCTGGCATTATGTTGCTTGTAGAATATTAGGCCCAGTGTTGCCAAGTACTGTTTGAATTCAATTAGATCAGTTTTTTGATAGTTCTTGACTGACTATTGATAAGTCATATAAGATAACAGATGGGTCTTATCAAGGCGTTCACAAATCCGAATAACATCGTTTGATACAGTACCCTATAATTTGTTTTGTATGTTCTATTATAATCTAATATCCACGCTATACTTAGTAATGAAAAATATTCACAAACTCTTCAATTGGACACCAAGACCTCCCATACTGGACATATTAAAGAATTGCAGAGCATAATAGGTCATTTCTGGCTGTTTGATTTCTCTCCACACCGACAAAAATAAACTTATGTTTTTAAGCAAAAAAAAAAAAATTAAAGCTGACAGATTAAAACATGAAGCAAAGTATGAGAGACGATGTTGACATTTTTTGTCATTGACGTCTCCTTACTAGGTATAATTTAGGGGTTAACTTGCAATTTTCAATTTCTATTGGTACCAAATACCGTGGTTTCATGGAACTTTAAGCAAAAGTAAGTTACTTACTTTAGGTAAGTTAGGTGTTTTTCCGTTTAGATCAATAATCAATAAAAAATCTTAATGCAAGATCAATCAATTGTTATCAAGATGATATTGTTCTAGAAACTCAAATAAGAAATCCATAAAAAGAGGGACAGATCAATAAGTGGAACAAGTTCTCGAATTTTTTACGTGTAAATGTTTGAGTTAAGGCATGAAATTTCGCAAAGTGACACTAAAACATCATCGCTAGTTTGGTTCATATAATTCTAGTATGATTCAAAGAAAATGGAAACAGTGAATTGCCTTCTTATCCTTTGCCTTGTTCAGGAGAGCTAGGAATTTGGCCCAAGAACCAATCTATTATGTTTTTGTAGTGATCAGGATCACCGCCTGGATATTTTAGCGGAATTGAGTTACCTTAGAGAAGGTTTTTACTCTCTGAGTTCTTCCTAGGTAGGAACAAAGCATAGGTAGCAAGCAGGCTTTTTGTAACTCTACTGTTCTACATGTTTTTGTGTAATATGGTGTTATACTAAAGTGATTGGATTCGCATGTACTTGGGCATTAATTGCCCATGGGTAGTGCTGGAGGCCTTTCATTTCTATCTATCGATTTCCTCTCCCTCTACTTTTTCTTCCTTCCCATTCATTTCTGTTTCTCTTTCGTTCTCTCTCCAATTTCCGTTCTAATTATATTTTCTAAAGCAAACAGTAAAATTCTCGATTGTGGCTGTTAGTTAATTACTAGTTTTCGAACCCTTCAACATAAGGATGCTTGTAAAAAATCTCATTAGTTATTACTTTTAAGCAAAAATAAATCCCTAAATTTACATTGCTAAATAGTGAGTGAGCCGTATACTTGTCATGCTAGTCTAGTCTTTCTTTCATAAAATCTCACTTCGGTTGCCAAATATGATTCAATCATAAGTTGCATCGTTGACTATCTAATAAAAACAGACAAGGATGTTATGGAGCAGAGCCTGGGAAAGGTAGCAGGGAAAATGTTTGTCTTACCTAACTCGATTGAAAACACGTGCAGGCTCAAAGCTAGTTTGTAGTTCCTAAAAAGGAAACTGATATTTTATGAGTTATCGGCAGACGTCATGAAGGTCTATAAAATTCACGATACGACAAATAATTTGTTTGGAAACATGCTCTAAAACATCCGTAGTTTCTAGGTTGGTTAGACGAGGGATGGTGATAAGTGCAGTGGCACTGTACGCGTTTGAATCTTGAGTATTGTATTGAATGTCAAGTGGAAACCAAAGAGGTTTGTCGAGAATTGATATGAAAATGGTGATCTTATAGAAGTTACTGACATTAAAGTAATCGACACTGGCCTCAACGAACGATGGGAAAAACTCAGATTTTAATGTAAAACGATTCAAGGTTTCCAGGCAAACTTAAAAAGAAACGTTGACACTGAAAAAATGGCGCCATATGCATTGTCAGAATAGACGTAGGCCTTAAGTAAGATTGTACAAAGACAGCAGCAGTGAAAATCATGATGTTTGAATTCGCAAGAAACAGCGTCATGGTCTAACTTCAGCCCAGCTTAGATAAAGATGTTCAGTGTGCAACTAACATTTTAAAAATTTGTGTACGACAAGCTATGCTTCCTGGAATGCAGTGGCGGCTGGTGCTAATTTGCTTAAGTGGGGCGATATCTCTGATAGGTTTTCACAACATCACCGAGCTGAACGTTTTGCACACAACGTTCCCTATGA
>JANTCA010010580.1:15233-27472 GCA_024741275.1 Chironex yamaguchii | reverse complement strand
AGGGAAGAAGCTCACCAGTGATAGACAAGGACACAAGAACACGAGTGAGGAAGAGGAATAGGCACAGATTAGCACAAGAGAATATTGATGCAGTCTCAAGGAAAGAAGGTATCAAATGATAAATATGAAAAGAAAGAAACAGGAGATGACATGATCAATATGTTAGGGCAGAAACATAGAGAAGGTTAATAGTCAGAAGCATTCGAATGGATATAAATTAAAACAAATACTTGGCCTACATTGCTAAGGAATCAAGACCATAAGTAATAAGTATGGAAAGGAAGAAACTAAAGGAATGAGGAAGCAAGGACACAAGAAAACGGGTGAAAAAGAGAGTTAGGTACCGAAGTTAGCACAAAAGATTGTAGATGTTGGCACAAGGGAAACAAGGCATCATATCAAAAAGTTGGCTAGAAAGGATCGGGCGAATGAAGAATAAAGGTACGAGTAAAAAGGAATAATGCTTATAGGCGAAAGCAAAACAAGCTGTCTAAGTACAACGGGGTAAGAAGGGATCATATGATAAGCATTTATAGGAATAAAGATGAAATTGAAGGATAAGGACATAAGTAAAGTCGGAGTCTAGACATAAATGAAGCAAAATCTATCTGGCCTTTGCCAAGGTAAAAAGTGTGTAAATGGTGAGTATGTAAAAGAAGAACCTTGCCAATAAGGAATAAAGACACCATTGAAATGGAAAACTCTAGCTAAAACATAACAAAAATCTGGCTTAGGTGTGAGGGGAAAAAAGTCTAAAACTAAAATGTGAAACTACAAAATTAAACTTACCTAAACCAGCTACATCTGTACCTTACATCTTGTTAAAATTATATTTTGTTCTAAGCAAATATAGACTTTACTTTGTTTGACAGGAAATGGTCAAAAGTTATTTTTTCAAATTGTTGAGGCAACAACAATACTTCTGAGGCGTGCCAAGGACCCAGATAGAACATAAAAATTGTACGAAAAAAGAAATTAACTAGACGAGGAACCTGATGGACGGTTATACCACTACGTTACACCATTATTTCTCTAGATGTTGGCACATATAAACTGCTTGTTCACAATAATTAACCAATTCAAAGTAACGTAGGTCATAAGTCCAGAGTGGCACTTCATAAGTTCAAAAAACTTAAAACTTCAAAGTCTCACCTTCTGCCGTCATAATGCGTTTTCATTTAAAGTTCCTGCAACTCCAAACCATTTGATAGTGCGTATCCTAGTCTAACACAAAGCATTTGGACTCATTTACGACATAAGGACTTCAGTATAAATTAACCACCTTAGGATTAAGTACTATGAAGTATGTGCTAAATAAGTTCACCACTAAGTAGAATTTATTTTTTACTCAACGATGAAGAAGTAGAAATGCAATGAAAGTATTTCCTTAAATAATTGGTTTCCAGGAGTGGTTGGTCACTTAGTTAATAGGTTAGGCTCAATCCTTTTCCTTAGCACTTATCTAGACACGTACACGACGACAAAGACTGCGAATATGAGTTGAATCCAATTGAACCACCCTTGGATGACGTGAGCAAACTATGAAACAATCCTGCAGTAAAGTCGCATCAAAAGTTGAAGCATTCGAAGACTGAGAACTTGAAATTCTAACAATATGTCTGCAAGTTGAAACATTTTCGAATCTTATGCTTTAGCATCTACTTTACGTAAACGATAGACCATGCTTTCATAAATTATGCCATGATCAACTCTATCATATCATATTCTAATTAAAAGACTTCCGTCAGACTCGTCGCGTAATACAGAGTAAACTGTTGCTCTTATTTAAATAGAGGCAAAGCATATCTCTCTCTCTTTACTCTTTAGTAACAGAATATATATATATAGAATGTGCAAGGTCAGTAAAGTACATTTACAATTTTGTAAACCAAGTAAAAATCAATGGCTAGTTTTTGCAATGTCTGCTCATGATGAATTGTTTTTGCTGAAAATGTCAATAATACGACATTTTATATTAAATGACTTTTAGCTTTCCCCACATAAGCAAACATATGATAGTGAGTTAGAAGAAAGTTTAAATAATTGCCAGTTTACTTCTAAAGTTATGTCATTAAACAGGAGAAAATAGGCGTGTAATGTCAGAACTTGCCGAATGCGCGAACAGAAAAATGTTCTCTTTCTAACAATATATTACCTGATTAATATCTTGTAGTAAGTGCAATGTTATATTGCAGGTCATCTTTGTATTGTCTAAGATAGGAATACGTATTTTGTCAGTACCTTAGAAAGGCCAGGAAAACGGCCCGTGAGGGTGCGTAGGGTGTTGATCCCCTGAATAATCCACTGAATAGATAGAACTTGATAATTTACCTTAGAATAATTGTATTTTCATATTTGAAAATCATCACTTACCATCACTATATACCACTTCATGACATAATTCTCGAGAAATCAGCATTACAAAAAGTAAGAATAGCTTAGTATTACTTTGATATGTAAACTTTGTTGATTATGAAATTTGGAAAATTTGTCTGCATTTGCTTTGTATTTTTCTGACTTCTTCTAGTAAACATGCGAAGTATTTTCTCGTGGTATGCATTTATAAGTAATGATATTATGGTATTTTTACTATTACCATTATTTTCCTTATTCGATGTACTATCCATGCATATTCTTATGGGCTGTGTATAAATTTAAACACATAAAATCGTACAACTGAAAATGACATATTACGGTAAGAGGTTTTATTTACATCAACAAACTGGCTGTCAAAGAAATTGATCACGGAAGTCAATACGATGGTGTATTTAACATTTGAGATGTATCATGTAAATGTCACAACATCCGTCGTTCTCGACCAATACTTAATGAATTTAATCATTTAAATGTTTTTCAGGGGGTAGAGGAGTCAAATGTATTACCACGAGTAGTTGATGTTAACTAGTAAATGATTGGCAATAGATTAGGTTTCTAGGCAACTTGAAGTGAATAAATCGGAATGTGATGTAAAGCTTAAACGTTTAACTTACTTAAAAAGAAAATATAATTTCCAGCAGGAAAAATTTTCAACCTTCTTTTCACAACGTTAATGGTTTGAACGAGATCAGTAGCCCAACAGTTTCAATTTACCAATATAAGTATAACATAGGTATATACTGTACATATAAGTGGCGCGGATGGTAAATAAGACATAACGTGTGATGTGCACATTTGGACTAGGAGACCTCCTCTGAAACCGGTTTTAGTCTGCGTTTACTGAGGTGTCCGTAAACTTTGTTCCAGGAAGCGATGCATCTTGTATGGTAAGTAAATATGTAAAAAATTGCTAGGATACTTAATAACAAGTAAATAAGATAAAAAAACAAAACGTAAACAAAAGAAGCACGTGGCCAAACAGGAAATCATGTGGTGGTTATTGGTCTATGCAAAGTTTTACAGCGGATACCTTGGCAGCACATGCGCCAAGTTGACGTGGAAGTCACAACACTTCCTCTAGTATCATCAACAGCATCATGGCTGCCCAGAATAAGTGAGACCATAAACGTCGTTATCTATTATTTTAACCGTTGAGCTTACTGAGAAACGATATTAGTCATCGGGTATCACTCAGTTTCAAGGAGCTTTTAATTTTTGATGAACAAACTCGGATACCCAGGTTGTCAAGGTCACAAGTGCTTTTAGCTGATGTAAACTTGAATTTGAATGATGGCTGTGTATAATGGTCTGAGTCTGAGAAAATTAATATAATGCATTTCTGATAGTTTGATGTTCATTTGATCTGGAGATCATGGACGACACTTGGACTTTTTTGAGTGGGCAGAGATCCTGTAATTTTTTTGAGTAAAAGACATGAAGCAAGCAAAGTCCACAGCTGATTTGGATTAAATAATTACTAAAATTGTCTTATTTGCAATATTTTGTGGACGAGATTTTCATCAATGGCTCATAATCGGTCATCACAGAATTTTGTTGCAGGTAAGAGACTGATTTGTATTTTTTCTATTTTTTATCCGTATAAATGTTTTATTTATCTATACGGCATACACAAATCAAAGCATGCAATAGGAAATATGGAATGGTGTGGGACAGATTAGCTTAGCCCGAGACTTGCCTGAACTGCGTCATGTTCTGATATTCTGAAGCCCTGAAGGACTTGAAATTATAGCTTTGTACAAGTACCAAAACCACAAGTGTTAATTAGATATCCTGGAGGAAGTTGATCATATTTGTGAATATGTAAGGTCATCATTCTATGGCAGTCTTAATCGTCAGGAACAGTTCCCTCCGACACAGTCCTTTTATGTATTTGGAAGACGTAGCTCCGTAGCATTAAGCACCCATAGGTTGCAGTAACTTCTAGAACGAAATTACTACGCGGATAGTCTTAGCCTATACCATGTCTGACTTGGACTACTTGATGTTTTGGTTTCTGCTCCGAGATACATGTGCAAAGCAACAGATTGCTATTTTTCTGTAACTCGACAATTGGCAGTACTATTGAACATATTGTAGCGGGAAGCCAAAAATGAAAATAAGAGTAAAAAACAATAAAATACTGAAGTCTAAACAAAAGACATGTTGGACACCGATACTTTTTTCACAATACAAGACTACTTTGCCTTCTTTACCCAGACAATGATATGAATATGAAGCTTAGATTAAGAGCCCTGAAAGTAACATGGCAGTATTTTTATTCTCGTGTTTAGGACCTTGTATTGTACATACATTTTTCTAAAGTTCAAAGAATCTTAATGTCAAAATAACAGGTTATGTCCCAAATAGATCAGACAAGATTAACTTGAACGTATATGTTTAGCATGAAGGTTGCTTTGTTTGGAATTCATGTCATTGATACTTTCTCTCGTTCTGATCTGTCAAACCACTAATTTGCCTACGCATTTATGCTTTATTGGTGTGACAAGGATACTTGAAACCCCTGTGACTTATCTGTAACATTTGCTGTTTCTTGCAGTTAAGCTCAAGGAATCACCATCACTCATCACAAATTACTTTGGCCCCACAAGTATTATTATTAATCATGACTTCCTCATCATTAGGATAGCCTTACTATGGTACATAACAATTGATGGTAATGAGTTTTGCAAAGACTAACATCACCATTATCATTTTATGACCTGCACACTTGTTCATTTGTTCATTGGCCAGTGTTTCTACCCTAAATATACATACAATATTCATAAGAGTTGCTGGACTACCTGTAAATATGGTCTACTACATACTAAACACAATATATCTATAACTGTTTGGCTCTTCTCTCACAACTGTTGTGTAGCCAGTTTTGAAATCCATATTTCCAATTATACACTGTGGCTTTTTGTGTTGATAGATCAGGTCCAAGTTTCATGCTTATGCTCATAATTTCCACCTATATGCATAGATATAAATTCTAATGTACATTAAGTTAGACATTTATTGTCTTTCAGATTCATTTCTCACCAGTGATAAAAGTAATATGAAGTGGATATATATGTCAGTATATTATTTTCTGAAACCTTTGCTCATAATTCATTTATATATCCAAATTTAATATTTATTTTAGGTCCACCATCATTTGGGTTTGGACCTCCACCTCCTGTTTCTGTACAAGGAGCCCAACTAGTAAGTTAACTTAATATCGATTTTTTTCAAAGTTAATGGTTTATTCTAATGAAATTTGAGGCAGTTCATCCCAGTTCATGTATTATATTATACTTTGCAGAAATGATGCAAGTTAAATTCTTCGAAATAACATCTGAGATACCAATAAAATGTATTTCTCTTTAATTTGCAGGGAGCAAATCCATATAGATCTGGTCTTTCTAAGGGAAGAAGAAATGTGTACCAGTCGACAAACATTTTCAGTAATCCTCAGCCTCCTCATCCAGAAACACAAAATATTCATAGCATGCCAGAAAGTGGAACTGGGAATACTGAACTGTTACCACAAACAAGAATATTCCCAAACACTGGTTTCCAACCTCTGCAATCTACCCCAACACAAAGTCTACCTTCACAACCATCATTGCCCCATGGAAACCATCAAGCCCAAGTAAATAGTGTAGCAAATGAGGTCTTTAGACCCATTATGCCTATGAAAAGTGCAACAGACCCCCCTGATGGAAGCCATTTACCTGCTTTTAGAAATAAAGAAAATGTTTCAGTAAATGCAAATACTAATCCAGCTGTTCCTTTTCAAAAGTCGACACAATCAGCATTTCGAAATACAATGCAACAGGTTGACAAGACAGGCCAGGCATCATATCATGTACAATCAAATAGTGGTAATAATGCTAGCAACTTTTTTTCACAAACTGGAACATTATCAGGACAGACAAGTTCTTTCTTTGATCAACCCCAAGGTGTCAACAATTTAGTTCACTCTCAAAATTCTGGCCTTCCACGAGAGCCAAAAGATGTCACAACACATAGTATGATCCATGGACAGAGTACTATAGAACAACAATTTTCAAAGTTAAGTCTAAACAGTCCTCAGGGAAAGTTAAATGTAGATTTTTTAACAAGGAATATCCCTTCAAATACACAAGAGCATGCAAATGAATTTTTTTCAACTTCTCAAGGACTTTATCAGTCCATGCCAAACCAGCTAACAAGTATGGATCCTAGGATGCATAACACAACTGCAGAGATCAATAAGAGTCATAGTCTTCCTGAATCAAATCCAGTCACTGCTGTATCTCAGACTTCAAGTGATATGAAGATGCAAAAGGGTATATTACCAGGACTCACAGTTCATTTCCCAGGCCTAACAGGTACAGATACAGGCGAGAGGAGTATAAGTATGGAACATTCTTCCCCCTTTTTACCTTTTAAACATAAAGATGATTTGGGGTCTCTTCAAGTCAGTGTGAGTTCCCATCCTCACCACTTAGGTCCTGAACATGACAAAAAAGAAACAATACACCCTGGCAGTGTTACACAATCACATTCAGAGTCATTGAATAATTTAGGTAATCTTACAAACAGTGGATTCTCGAGGAGCTACAATGCGCCAGACTCAAATGAATACCTGCAAAAGCAACAAGATAGTTTAAATAATTTTGATGAAATAAACCTTTGCAGTGAGGAAAACCCTAGATACAACTCTTCCAAAACATCGGCTCCTTATCTTAGTCATGACTTAAGCCAGATACCAGCTTCCTTTGGTATTTCAACAGAAATATTGAATCAACAACATTTACCCCCAGATTATTCAACAGTGCACAATGAACAATTTATGACCAACCCACACAGAGTTGAGGCTCAGGGTGATCTGAGTTCAAGTGATAATGATAGTGACGATGAAAGTGATGGAGAGTCATCCTCAAATGGTGATATAACTGACGATGAAAATTCTGATATAGGAAATATTGAAGGTATTTTCACTTGAGAAGTCATTTTGTTTTTTTATATAGCCTAAGTTTTTGCATTGTTTAATATCTGTAGTATGTAGGTAGTTATGTAGGTAGAAGTTATGTATATACATAGATAAATATATATTTTTTCCAAAGTAGAGTAGTGGATTTATATTGTGTAGAAATGTATAGCTATGTTGTAGACTATAGTGTTTTTTAGAAATTGCCAGATAGTGTACTTATTAAATTGAATTATGTATTTGCATGTATGGTTTATTATATGTACCATTTACAAGCTTTTGTAGCACTTAAAAACCAAACTACAATTTTGTGTTCTATGTGTCCTGAAAAGTTTAGCACATCCTCCAAATATCTTCTGTGAAGCATAAGGGAAAAGAAAGGGCCCTCTTAAATTTGGAATTGAAGTGAAGGATAATATATGTATATATACACACACACATTCATGTCTTCATTTTTACCACTTTTGCACCTGTTGTGTTTCTAAACATCTGCCTTTATTTTTAATTTTTATCTAAGGGCTTTGAAAGGTGATAAAATGCCTTGTGATTATTTTGAAGTATATAAATGTTCAATAAATCACTTTGAGTTTACTTACACTCCTGCAATCTGAAAAATACCAAGCATCAACACATTAAAATGACTCTTAGTTTTCCAAATCTAGTGCAAATCATAAACGTGTTCTTGTTAACAAAATTTCATAAGACCTTTGTTCACCTAAAGTGCAGCTACACAACTGTTCTTGTATTAGTTTAAATAATTTCATGTGATTGTGTTATATGTAGCAAGGCATCAACTGAACATGTGTACCATTTCAAATTTTGCAAGTAAATTTGTGTTAATAGCATTTTGTATGTAATATATGTGGTGCGAATGGTGTTTGTGTATCCATTTCAAAATCTTTTAGCATTTTTTGTGACATGAAGCATTTAGTTTTGTTATGCTGTGTACCTTCATATGGTTGTTAATTATGGAAGAGGTAATTCACTTACACGTTCAAGATTTGGAAACTCTGACCTTGTACGGACACAGAAGGTAACTGACACTTAACTTTTATTGACAGGAATTTTGTGAAAAGCATCTCATTCCTGGGTTAATGTTGCTAGTTAGTATGCCATGCTGACAAATTATGATTTTAAAATATTATTATGCAGCAGAGTGAGTATCCATTGCATTAACGTTGTATTTACAAGCTCATTTCTTTGTCTTTTCAACATTAAGAAAAGATGACATGGTCCTGTTAACCTGACTTTCAATGAACCTCGTTGAATATCAGCAATATTCAACCATACCCTTGAAAATTCTTGGAAATGCGGTGTTCCAAATACTATTTACATAAATGCAGTGTGATCTTTGAAACCTGCCAACCATTTTCAACTTAGTTCTAAAGACCTTTTCCAAGATGGTAGGAAAGGAAACATTTAGCACAAAATCCAACATTAGTAAACAGTAGTAAAGTATTCTTTTCAAGGATTGTTCCATGTCCATGGACTAAGAGGTACTAAAGGATTTGCAGTACCATAGCACTAATTTTTAGATTGCAGCAAAGGATTCACTGTTTCTTTCACCAAGCTATTGAAACGCCACTGGTACTAAGCATACTCTGTCCACAGTAGTTGTTAAGCTGTGTGTTGGGTGGAGGGTGTCATAAGAAGATAACTGAGGCCAGAGTAGTTTCCTTATCTGGTATGAGGTAGGCAGGTATACATGGATATCTAATTGCCCAGGACATTATTACATTATTACATGGGTACAGGCAGCTACCATATTGACCTGGGGTAGTATCCAGTGTAGGGGAGGGGCAAGACAGCAACAGGGAAAGAGTGCTTTCAACGCCTGGAAGGAAGTTGTAAAGAAGGCCACTTGCTCTTCAGCAAAGTGTGGAATTTCCCTAGTTCATGGCCACCTAACACGTATAAGTACATCTCTGGTAACACATATAACACTGCGAAAACATAATGCATATGTATTTGACAGGGCAATTGTATATCACAATATGGAGACACAGGGATCAATCACAAATCTCACCCATATTCTTTGGTTGCTAAAGGGCCCACAATAATTCTGGATATATGATAATGTATAATCATAATGTATGGAAGCATTCTTTTGCCTGGTCTGTTGCATGGCTATGGTGGCTAGTAGTAGTATAAATGGGTAATGTTATTATCTTTTAGAAAATATACAGTAAAAGTTATAGTATTTAGAGGTCATTTAGCTCACAGTGCTTGTGGGTATGCCATAGTGTTATGAGTAATGCTAGCTCTCTTGGTAACTCTTTATTTTATGATAAGTAAACAGTAAATGGCAGTTGTTTGGCAAAATGATCAATCTTTATTACATGAAGACATACCCATTTATAGTTCTTATATTCTTAGTTAATTAAATGGCAGTGAAATTTTCAATTATTAAATAACATTAAAGTAACAAGTAACTGGTCTCTGCACTAGCTCATGCATGTTTTATACTTGCACAGCTGATGTCAACTGATGTATCAATAACAGCTACTATTATTTTTGATGAATCATACTTTTTTAAATGAAGTTTTATCAATTGTGGAAACTATAGCTATCATAAAAAGTCTTTTTTGGCAGTTATCAAAATTGAGGTAAGTGTGTGACAAGCAGTTAACAAATCCTGGCCAAAGAATGATGGGTTTTAATAACCTTAACAGTAAAATGTTTACATGAAATATACATTATCCTTTAATAATACTTCATTTTGCGCCTTCTTCCCAAATTCATTAGGCAAGGAACCAGAATATGTCCCTGGTTATGGATATATTTGGAATGAGACCAAAAATGTGAAACCATCAATACCCAAAATGTACCAAAATACAACCAAAGCAGCTGATCCTGTGACCCTGTATCAGCCAGGAGAGGTATTGCGTGAAATGCAAGAAGCCAGGCGGGCGAAGGAAGAGCGGAAAAAAGCTGGTAAGGAGGACTTCTATGATATAATGAATTGGAAAAGACCAACAACACCACCTAATGTTCGTGAACGACGAAATGCAAGGGCTAAAGCTCAACAAAAAGCCCAACAAAAGGCTCAGCAGAAAGCTGAGGTACCACCACCAAAACCTAAGTGCCATGTGTCACGACAAGTGGACCCTGATGTATCCCAGGAGCCAAAGGCATCAGTCAAGGAGAATGGCACTGGAGGGGCACTACGCCATGTTAGGTCATTTCAAGGTATTGTAATGAACAATATGACGTCAGTTCATCCAAATATTGTTAATAGTATCAACAATGATAGAACACCAAACCCACCAAATACTGGAGGCCATCTGGAAAAGAATCAACCTAATGTATTTTCACACTTGTTTGGTGAGGCTAATACAAGCATTGAAAAGCAAAGTGTTGCTGCTTGTTCTTTTTTTAACCAAGGTACCTTAGATAGTGGGATTGACCTCACGCAAAAGCCATCGGATACTTTATCTTCATCCCAGTCTTTCCTAGATGGATCCCACGAGAGTGTAACTAAGAAGGTATCAGATACCGTTGTTTCTAGCGGACTCAAAAGTGCATTTGTTAACAGTGCACACGTTCATCCACTGGAGGATAACATAGCACCACCCCTAAAACATGCAGTAACAAACAATGATGAACCTAATATCTCAAGCCACAGTGATATGGGAGATCAGGGACTAGGCATCACACAGAGCATCCCAATTCTGCCACCTGCAACTAACTTACAAGATGACACATCTGTGGAACCTGGATCCTCTTTGACCATTCAAGATAGTGGTGTTTGTTCAGGTATGTTGTCATGTCCTGTTGTACATGTTTGCATGAATTTTAGATTACTTGAAATTAAAAAATCACAATATATAACCGTACATAAAGATTCGTTTTGTTTAAGATTGGAATTTATGTGCATTAGATTTTTTTGACATGATACAATAAAAAGTCTATCTACATACAAATGGTGATATGCAACATGTAACTATAATAAACAAGTATGATTTTTTGTGTCTTTCAGGGTAGAAAAAAGTAGGGCACTTATATCTATTTAAAAAGGATGCAAAACTGGAAGTAGAATCCATCACCCAGGCCAAAAAGGTGTTGGCATTAAGCTATATTAATTGAAATGATACAGAATAGGAAGAGTGGATTACATCACCCAGGCCAAAGTGGTATTTGCAATAAATAATATTAGTTGAAATGATGCAGATCAGAAACAGTTGAATATAATACCAAGGCCAAAAATCTATTGGCAGTAAATAATTTTAACTGAAATGATGCAGAAATCAAAAAGTACACTATACCACTCAGACTAATTAGGTTTTGACATTAAACAATATTTATTGAAATGATGTAGAACAGGAAGAGTAACCTGTAATGCCCACACCAAAATGTTATTGGCAATAAACAATCTTAAGTGAAATGATGCAAAACAGAAAAGTAGAACATATCGCCCAGGCCAAGATGGTATTGGCAGTAAGCAATATTTAATGAATGATGCAGAAGTGGAAGTGTAGAATACATCATCTAGGCCAAAAAGGTATTGGCAATCAACAATAATTATAGACGTGATGCATAACAGAACAGGTAGAATACATCACCAAGGTCAGAAGGGTATTGGCAGTAAGCAATATTTATTGAAGAGAGGTAGAACAGGAAGTCTAGGATACATCAACCAGGCCAAAGAGGTATTGGCAATAAGCAATATTGATTGAAGAGATACAGACCAAGAAGTTTAGGATACATCACCCAGGCCAAAGAAGTATTGGCAATAAGCAATATTAATTGAAATGACACAGAACATGAAGAGTAAAGTACATCACCAAGGCCAAAAAGCTATTGGCAATCAACAATAATAATAGAAGTGATACAGAACAGGAAGAGTAGGATACATCAAGCAGGCCAAAGAGGTGTTGACAATAAGCAATATTAATAGAAATGCTAC
>JANTCA010010580.1:0-15133 GCA_024741275.1 Chironex yamaguchii | reverse complement strand
CACCAATTCCAAAAAGCTATTGGCAATCAACAATAATTATAGACGTGATACTGAACAGGAAGGGTAGGATTCATCACCCATGGCAAGGAGGTATTGGCAATAAACAATATCAATTGAAATGATGCAGAACACGAAGTGTAGGATACATCACCCAGGCCAAAGAGGTATTGGCAATAAGCAATAGTAATTGAAATGATGGAGAACAGGAAGAGTAGGGTACATCAAGCAGGCCAAAAAGGTGTTGGCAATGAGCAATGTTAATTGAAATGATTCAGAACAGAAAAAGTAGAATCAATCATTTAGGCCAAAAAGCTGTTGGCGATGAACAATGTTTATTGAAATTATGCTGGGTAAGAAAAGTAAAATACATCACCCAAGCACCCTAAAATAATACAGAACAAGGCAAGTAGATTATGTCATGCAAGCCAGAAGTGTTGTTGGTTTTGAACAAGGTCATTGATTAAAATACTTAGGAGGAAAATGAATCAAGTTAATTTATAACGTGCTGAAATGTTAGTCTATCAATGGGGTTTATGCAGATGGCTTTTTGACAATAGATTTTACATAGTGTTATTACTACTACCACATGGTTTTGTATCTTGTTGTCTTCAATGTTTAGTTTACTTTGGGAATTACTTACATACTACATGGTGTGTCAGAAATTCTTATCTGCTTGTCTTAGGGCCAACGGTTCCTGATAACAAAGATACTGTTGTCCCAGACAAAAGTGACCAAAATGTCCATGGAAAAATGGACAATCAGGTGTTTGAGGTAGGTGCAATTCGTGGATATTGTATTAAAATCTGACGTATAGTATTGAAAGATAGGTGAAATTATTGCTGAAGCTGAACTTATATTAATTTGTTAAACATACCCTTTTACTCACCTCTGAGTTGCTGGTGATATACATGCAAGGCAACATTTTCAATGTGTACACAGATTGGCATTGTAAACAACTGTTTTGTGCATTTTTGCAGGTAAGAAAAATATAAAAGCAAACTAATCTATGTGCTCTTCAGAGTTCAGTGAACCTGCACTACATGACATGCTGAGATTTTAAAGGTCCAGCCAGCTATCTCAATGCTATCATTAGAAGTGACATTGTCATCATCATTGTAATTGGCTCAAAATTGCAGAGCAGTGTATCATGCACTTTCGCATTGCTTGTATCAATATCAAATTTCATTTATTACCTGTCTGATGCAAAACATTTTCTGTCCAATTGTCGTTTTATTGCATTGCTTTATTTTATCAATTACTGTTTTCTCTTTCACTTTCCTAAGGCTACAAATGTACCGTTTGTGGTCGAACGCTCACCAGTGAAACCTATAGAGCTTGGAGCTTCTAATAGTTTTTCACAGGTAAAGGTGCGAGAAGCATATCCGTTGGTCCCAGGCAGTGAAACTGGGAAGCTGTTTCCTCATGATAGTGTTGACCCCTTTGTTTTGGGAGAGTCAGGAAATCCCATTATTCATAATTTTATGAACGTATCAGAGGACATGGGACATTGGGAAAGTGGGAGACAAGCAGTAACAGATAAGAAGCCTGTAATGCCCTTAGATCTGTCCAATCAACCTACTGAATACACTGAAGTAATGGAGAAAGTTTATACACTTGATGACAGTGAAGAAAATGCAGTTCATGTGCCAAAAAGTTCAGGCGTCACATCATCTTCGCAGGTGCAAGTTTGTGAGAGTAAATTGATCAACACAGACTTAGATGCAGTGCAGTCAGATGAAACCCAGGCTAACCAACACAGCCATTCACAAGATAAGTCGGTCACACCTGCTATGGCTGACCAACCTGAGGCCATTTTACCGTTACCTCAAGGAGTAATACACCTGTCTGATGAGCTGCAATATCCTCCTAAACTATCAGATAAGCAAATTCATAACGTGAAGCAAATTCAGTCTAAGGTTACCTTGCCTCAGATTGAAGGTGTTGGATGTTCCATGCAAAAGGGAAGCATACCAACATCTCATCCATCATTGGAAGCTGGCATTAATCCGTCAGGCCTCACAGATCAGTGTATGTTACAAGGTCAGTTTTTGCAGGATACGCAGCCTTATACCCAGCTAGCACCAAAAGATAACATAATGGACACCTGTGACCCTGTGCACATTTCTGATGGGATATATTCATCACAGCGAATTGTACCACAACCCCAGCACATAGAGCAGGTAAAGGCACAACCAGTTCCACCCTCTGCTGGATCTGTGCATGACCACATGTATAGCACAGGCCAACAACCACCAGCACCAGGCAACCCATATAATGCCCAAATTGGCGATATGACACCGCAGGATCAGCCAAGCCAAGCAAAGCACCCTGCTCAGCCTGGCCATAATCTTACTGGGGTATCTGGGCAAAATGTTTCCTCTTTGCCGGCACAACAGTTGTCTTCTGGTCACATTTATCTTGAAGACCAAGCCCAATTATTTCCAGGTAAACATAATGATACATACACAACACAGTTGATTGTATCACAACATGAGCATGCAGAGGAAGTGAAGGCCCAACCAGTTCCAGCTGCTGCTGGATCTGTGCATGACCACATGTACAGCACAGGCCAACAACCACCAGTACCAGGCAACCCATATAATGCCCAAGTCAGCAATATGACTCTGCAGGGTCAGCCAAGCCAAGCAAAGCACCCTGCTCAGCCTGGTCGTAATCTTACAGATGTGTCTGGGCAAAATGTTTCCTCTTTACCGGCACAACAGGTGCCTTCTGGTCACATTTATCTTGAAGACCAAGCCCAATTATTTCCAGGTAAACATAATGATACATACACAACACAGTTGATTGTATCACAACATGAGCATGCAGAGGAAGTGAAGGCCCAACCAGTTCCAGCTGCTGCTGGATCTGTGCATGACCACATGTACAGCACAGGCCAACAACCACCAGTACCAGGCAACCCATATAATGCCCAAGTCAGCAATATGATGCTGGAAGGTCAGTCAACGCAATCAAAGCACCTTGCCCAGCCTGGCCATAATCTTGCAGGGGTGTCTGGGCAAAATTATTCTACTATACCTTCACAACAGGTGCCTTCTGCTCACATTTCCCATGAAGATCAAGCCATTTTGTTTCCAAGTAAGTCCGAAATACCTAATGAGGATGCTGGACCTGGTGTTCATGCCAACTTTGTACAGACTTCTGTACCACAGCAGTTTCAACCATCACAAACAAATTTACCTTACCAGGAGTCAATGATGCAAAATCCTCAACACATGTTTCCGTATCCCTCAATGCAACAACATTCAATGGGATATCAAGGTTTAGGACAACCACAGCCACTGCAGGGTACTATGTATCCAAATTATTGGATGGGCCCTATGGCTGCTAACATGTACAACGATTATTACAATAACTGGTATTATAACCAGTGGGCTAATTTTTATGGATGGAATTACCACCAGAGCTATGTGAATCAACATTGGGAAACAGGATCATACCACTCCGAAAATTATTCATATCCCAGTAGCAGACAATTGTCTGAGGTGGATGTGGATAGTCGACCATCTTCAGCCTTAGAACAACTACCTGACTACAATCTTGGTGCTTATGGTTCTGATAACAACCAATATGAATACCCAAAACCTGGTAAGTCAGTTGTTTCTTTTCATAGTAATGTATTCTAATTTAATTTGTCACAATTATAGTCAACAATTTGGTATGAATGAATATGGAATGGTTTATTTGAATAGTGTTAAAGATGTATATTTTTGCAGTAGAAGTGAGTTGCCAATGAATTGAACACTAAATAGTTAAAACAAAACATACCCAAAGAAGTGTGTAAATATATAGATAGTTTAAGATAAACGACTTTTTGAGTTGCTATTTGAGTTCGTTGGTCACTTTTTAAATATCAGATATTTTACAGTAATCGATTACCAGTAATTATAAATAGGAGCTATATAATATGTCTATCTCCATCTGTCTTAAACGGGAATCAACAAACTATTTAATTTAAATGTAAGAACTGAATAGCCGAGAATTTCCCATTTTTTAAAATTAGTTACTTTTATAGATTTCTTTTTTAATGCCACTAGTTGGCTTTAATCTTGAATTGTTTGAAAAATAGCATTGTCAGCATAATAATGTACAATATGAGTTTCTTGTTTTAGAAAAGCAAAACTTTAAAATGGAAAGAATGGCTAGTTCATTACTGTTTTAAGGATGAAACACCAGTGTTAATGGATGAAAACTGTAAATGTCCTCCCTGTCTATCAATACTTATTTGTAATCTTCTGTTGGGTGACACATACTTTAAACTTAGTTAAGGGGTGATCAAATGTTTTCTTTGCATGTTTTCTTTACATTGAGTTTGCTTGCCTTAGCAGTATCTAATCTGACTGTGTTCTCTATAAGATGTATTGATTTAGTATGCTTTATAATTGTTAGTGATTATATTGACATTTTGTGGAGAACAAATTATGCTTATGTAGTTTCTTTGTCTAAACTAAAAAGTAGGAAAGGAAGATGAGTGGACCTTGTAAACTGGTGATACAAGGGAGCTATATAAGAATTTTTGTTAATTGTTATCATATGTGATCGACCTGCTTTTTATCAGGTGCTTTAGAAAATAGGTATTGATAATTTTTGACATTCTCTTTCATTTACTACAGAAAGTCCACCACCCATGGAAAGACTTACACCACTTCACTTTACAAGACCACATGTTGTTGCTCGATATGAGCGTCCTGGTGTAGTTGTGATTTCAGACCCTTGTCAACCCAAAGATGGTGTAGAGGGTGTCGTACATCGTGTCCCTTCTGGAGTAAGTCACTTTTAATTAAATGATTGTATAACTAGTATGTTGTTTGTCTTTAAATAGCTGTGGTCTGCTTCTGAAGTGTTCTTAATTGCATTTGATTTCGATTTATTGTTGCTTCTTGACTTTTCTCATTTGCAATTTGCAGATACACTTGTTGGCAACTTTCTGTTCATTGTGTAGACTTCCTTGTATTTGACCTTATTGTGGCAGTTTTCAAACATTTTTGCCCATGTGTGAAAATATTGCAATAAAGTTAGTGAGGTTTAACTGTACATGGATGTTATCTGTATTTTACTGTTGTGTAGTAATCAGTAGCTGGTTTTGAAACAAAGAATACTTGCTAGATTTAATTGGTACTTTTTATAGATATATTTTCTTGTACAATTGAAATTATATGGATTTTTTTGTTTCAGAAAGAAACGTACTATAAGGTATTATTTTTTATACTGTTTTTAGCACCACCTGCCTAACTTCTTTGCCTGACTTTTTGTTTCATAGCAACTTTTACCTCCAAATGAGATTATTGAATACCCTGGGCCACTTATTCCGTAAGTTATAATACTTTTGCTTAGTTACAATTTTTTATTCATTGCATTTCTCTGCCAATATTGTCTTAAATGTAAATCTTCGTAGGGTTTACTTACAATGTTCTCATGTGTGGGACTTTGTTCTTATTTATATCATAATATGAAGCAGTGAGTTGTCTTACAAATTGCTGGAAAACCACTCATACCAGTGGTTGACAATGCCGTAAAATGGAAGTTAATATCAGTTAGAACTTAGTAACTTGACTGTTGTTGTATATAGAACACTATTATTTGATATTCAGATGTGTAATAAGAAATGTTACAGAACTAATCCTTATGAAATTTTTATGCTTACATGGCCAAATTTAATCTATACGTTGCATTGTTGTAAGGTACGAATCCTATACTAGAAGGTTGTGGCACAAGACAACAATTCTGTTCTGTACAACAGCATGATTTATATTGGATTTTATGAGAAATTTTTATTCAACTTTGATGATTGAATATTATTAATTTTAAACCTGCCTTTTGTAGAGGAGAAACATCCAAAAAGTCAATAATAGCATTTGCCAGGGCAAAAGCAACAGCTCATTTCAAATCTGGTGATTTAAAAGACCGACGATCGAAGGGCGTTCTCTGGGAATATTGTGCACTTATGGTGCAGAGAAATGGAGTAAGCCTTATTGTGATATCCTTTTAACAGAGAAGTATACTGACAATAATTGTAGAAAGTATTAGGTTACACAATAGGTAAGAAACACGAAATGAGTGAAAGGATTCCATTAAATATTTAAGAAGTTATTGTGTGACTTGGTTTATGTATCGGCTAAAATTTTTAATTTTATGAAAAAGTCATTTGTGGCATCTGGTGTCTTGCTGTTTTAACCAACAATCAAGTTATTACAAAGACCTATAAGTCATCTTGAAAATTTGCAACATTGTGCTAAAATCATACTTAAAAGCTTTTTTCATCTGACACTCTTCAGAGTATGAAATGTCAGAAAGGAAAGTATATGTATATGAGAACCTATATGGAGTCTGTCTACATTAAAACAAGAAAACCAGTACTCTGTAGGCAGGAAGAGATCATTTATCAGTTGTACTCTTCCAATAACGGTTTCTTCATTTTCTCTTTCTTTGTTTCCTTTCTTGTTTAGCATTGGCTAGTTTTGCTACATGTTTCATGTAAATAGTATGATTTTAGTGCAATGTAGCAAATTTTCAAGACAATTTTCTAGTTTTGTACGTCAAAAAGATTCGTAAAAACCTGTTTTTTCAAAGTCTTGTTGAAAAGTCTTGTTTTTAAGTTAAATCTGGTGAATTTTTTTTGAGTTTTCATCATTTGTGCTTTAACATCCTGTCATTAGTATAGTCAAGACATTTTGATGCTTTTGTCATTATCATAACCATACTTTTCCTAATGTTTTTGTTACAGATGGTGGACTATTCTGATATTGCAGACTTGATCATGCAGAAAGGTTCATGTGTGCCTTATTCAAGTAGATCGAAAAAGACTTGCGTTAACAACCCTGGTGCTGTTGACACTTACAGGAGCCTCATGTTGCAAGGCTCTCGAAAGGTTTGTGAATTCTTGTTACAAATTATGGTCCACGTTGCCATCTTGTTTGTATTGCATATTCTTTTTATTTTGTTCTTTTGCTTGTATGATATATTTCAAAATGTGCCTTTAGATGGTTATTGGAAATGATTAATTCTCTCTGGTGTAAAATTCTTCTCAATAGTAATAGCAAGTCGTGTTTGTATGATTGCTTTTGTACTTTTTTATACATGGAAGAAAGCAATCATTGGGCATTCTGTGGTTTCCATCTTCTGTGCACATGCTTTATTGTAAGGCTGATATATCAAGCTTTTCCATTATTACTTGTCTGATCTGTGATGCATCGATTGCTGTCACATCAAGCTCGTGTATTGTTGTTGACATCCCAATGGTGAGATGTGCTATAACTTTTGTAGATTTAGTACACTCTTGGTAATTGTTATTACCTTAGCAGTGATGTTGTTTGTGCTTTCCTTTTCATCAACAGGAAGCCTTGAATTTTGCCCTCAAGGAAGAATTGTGGGGGCATGCATTTGCATTAAGTTATTTAACTGATCCAAAGTCTTTAAAAGCTATGATAGGAAGGTAAGATGCAGCTTTTGCACATAAGAGTTGTGTTCTCTGGTATATATTTGATAAGGCCATACAGTCAGAGGTTATTCTTAAACTTTATAATGAAAGTACTGAAAATAAATGTGAGTTCCTATCCTAAGTGTTTCTGAAATTTAAAGTGGTATTACCCAATTGCTACAAAGTAAGCTGCCATCTTTAGAAGACTGACTTGAGTTTGTTCAATGTAGAATATCTGTATTGACTTTAAAGTAGTTAATTTGTAACTCAGACATTCTGTGTTGCAGTAAAAATAGCTTTGGCTAGCAAGGACTAAGTCAACTAAGTCAGTTATCACAGTAGAGTTAGTTATGATATCGCAGAGATCTGTTTTTGGAATTTCTGGATTTGAACCACATGTTTGTAAAGTATGTCACCAAACATCTATATATAATTTTACACACATATATATGATCAGGGATTTCATGCAAGATATTTTTTATGTTTTCAGATTCCTTTCATCTTTGGATGGCAACGATCCACTTACTACTCTATATAGTCATTTGGACAATAAGGGAAAAGATATGTACCCAGTTAGTAAACGTATTATTTTTTTCTTTGGTAATAAGATGTGTTTGGCTTTGCATAAAGCAGGGTTTTGTGCCCAGGTCTGTGGGGCTTTCATTTCTGATGCTGCTGACTGATCAGAAGTCACCTTTGAATCTGACTACTAACTCTTCTCACAATTCCAAAACCCCTGACTTTGCCTCTGACGATAAAGCCCTGGCATTAAATTTAGTATTTTAACTACACTTTCAGAGCAAATTAAATCCTACTAACAGATCATTAAGAGCTTCCCAAATCAACCTGTTTAGATTGCTTTAACATTATGTATAAGCAAAAATTTGAAGAACATTACAACACAACAGATACAAAATTAAGAATGTAAATTCCAGTAAATCATCTATCAGTTGTCTTGTATAAGTAGTCGTGAATTATAATGGGACAAAACCTTACAGTTGAACCTGGAGGGCAAAGCCCTGAGAATTTTACAAACAGGGAACAAGAAGCAGCAATAAAGATAGGCGCTGAATGCTGTGAATTCAAACCAATCTGCAGAGGATGGAGACAGGGATTTATACTGACACCTATTTTTTTTAACGTTCACAATGCCTGTGCAACGTCTCTGTGATATCGATGAATTGAATGAATGTTAATAAACAGAAGATATTTTAGAATCCAAGAAAGAGTGGAATAGAAAAATTTATATTTTGTGGGAAAAGAGAGAAGAAGAAGATATAGAATAATCGTACATGGACCGCCTTGACACTTTTGTAACAAATTAACAGCTGTCCATCAACAAACTCATCCCAGAGTGGACTTTGTTAAAATGATTACCAATCCTTGACACGTGAAGAAAGAGAGGTAATGAAGCACGTCCCATCCATTTTGTGTGTTCAAAATGCATTTATAATCGCAAAGTATACATTAAAATAACTCAGTTCACGTACTGTATTTTAGAAGATAATAATAGAATTTCACTTGCAAGTAATTCCATGAAATTTTTATCATGTACCAAAATATCTGCAGTTCAACAGTAGTAGCATGGGTTAGGTCTTTGTTTTAGACATTTAGTGATTCAAATCAAGGAGAGGGAGTGAAGCTTTTATTCTGTTCTGTTTGTGTTTTTGTTATACAGTATCTTATAAAGGGAGATGTGGATTGGATGCAACATCTGTGCATGGTGTTGGCTAATAAGGACCCAAAAGGAAATAATAACAGTATTATGGCTCTTGGCGATGTTCTGGGTATGTATAATTCTTTATTAAAGCAATTCAAAAGAGAATGATGTAGGTCTGATTTCCTCAGTTACTCCATCTTAATGTTTGAGGAGATTAATTTTCAGCACCAGTGTAGACAATACACAATTTGAGTAGGTCAGTACTTACACAGTTTTACACTTAAACATTAGACACTTTGTATTTGGAAATAACATCTTGTAATGGTGCTGATGTAGTTGTAATATAATCTTGCTGGGACTCAATCATACTGATAATGATGTGTGTTTCTTCGGTTTTAGCTCAAGATGGACAGGTTGCTAGTGCACATTTGTGCTATCTCATAGCTGGCATGAAGTTCAAAAGCCATAGGGATCTGGATACTAAGATGTCTCTACTTGGACAAGATCATAGGTAGTGCTTCAACCCTGTTATTAGTGAACATACATGTGAGAGATTTATTGTTTTAAGCATTCAAACATTGTTCATTCGACATTTTACTTGATATGTATGCTTTTGAGGAGTTGACAATACTTGTGTGGGGTATTTTTCATGGTAATGATGCAAGCAAGTATGCTCTTTCATTGCATTAAGTGCAAGGCTTTTGTACGAAGGGATTCTCTTCTTGCACTTTGTATAATTATCTCTAGAATTGGGACTATTAATTATGTCTGTTAAATAGCTCTGTAAGGTCACAAGAATTGAATTTATGGAGTAAAATTACCAGGTTTTTCTATTTTCTAGAAGTTAATCATTCTACTATCTTTCAATGTGGTTAAAAGTAGCAATTTGGCCTGTACCAACTTGTCTTTCATAAGTAAATAAGACCTTGATCATACGTCACATTTTACCTGTGTCGAACACAATTAGCAAGTTAAATCTTTAAGAATTATCTGTATGTGATGCATGTTAGTCAAATAACATTATTTTGTTTGACATAACCTGTAGCATTATGCATTATGATGCAACTTCAAATTAAGTGTCACTTTTTACATGTGTTGAATATAATGCATAAATCAATTACATCATTGGAATGAATTTATTTAATTTATTATAGAAATTATATTGTATTCAACACATTAAATATGTTTGATGTGAGGCCAGCATCAAGTGGCATTCAAGTTGATTTTAACATAATTGTGTTTGACAGATGTAAAATGTGACTTATGATCTAAGTTTTAGTGAATACTTTCCTGTGAATAGATTTGAATTGTATACAATAATAACACTAAATATATGTAGACGCTATAAATCACTTTAATGTGGTTTTTCTTTTGTTGCTGATTTCATGTTCATAGAATGTGCTGTACACAGTTTTAGTTTTATTGTTTATATACATATTGTTTTCTAACTTTATTAGTTATTCATACATTTTTGGCCATTTTTGCTTTGCACAGGAATCTCAGTTTAGTAGTAAGTTACTATAAATTCTGTTTGTTGCATGTTTTTAGTTACAATTGCTGTTTTGGCACATCCTTTTTATTCTTAACACTATGCAAAGTAATACATACCTTTTGATATGGTCTGGTACATTTATTTCTCAGAGTTCAAGAACATCGCTCTGATCTGTGGGCAGAAAACGAGTGCATTCAGATGACCGAAGTAAGCCTAACATTACTCTTTGTTAACTGTTTATTTTAGTATTTATGTTTGCATGATTTGCAATGTTACACAGTTGCCTTTAATCCTCATGATAATTCAAGAGAGCAATATCATTAACATCTTAAATAGACCAGAGCTACATGAATGACTCTGCCAACCTAATCTCTCACTCCAACTGTTGATCACAAATCACTAACAAGACTGTTGATTAATTTATATTTAATGCTGCATATATAGCCAAGCTGATCATAATTATTATTCATCCATGTTTGCCCATTTATTTGTCAGACACAGAAACAGGTAGTAAATCCAACTTCATTTCCAATACATATTGTATATGCCTCATGTACACATGGTTATTGACGGTAATTTACACTGTTAACTGGGTTTCATTTTCTCAGGTACTCGAATTTGCCATGCGTCTTAAAGATAAAGAAAACTACATCCAGTCATTTCAGGTATGCTTTCCTTCCTTTGTTTGCATATTGCGACTTGAATGCTCTGCACTGTTTCACGAGGGAAGTTAAAACTTCTCTATAATTTCTTACTGTTGCTTTTAACATAGTTTTGCTAAAGTGTTATTAGATATCATGAATGGTGTCAAGTACCTTTGAAAGGATCCTTAAAGCTTATATTCAAGTGTTTACACAATCTTAATTTTAACAAAGCATTGTTGTCATAAAAGTGAAAGGATCGCATTCTTTTCTCCTTGTAGCATTTTAAGTACTTGTATGCTGTTCGCTTAGTTGGCCTGGGCTTGTTAAGTGAGGTAAGATTGTTTATTTTATATTTTGAAAAAACATGAAGCGTTTGCAGTAAATGAATACCTGTGTGGAAGGAGTACTTTTGTTAATTATATGTTAAGTTCTATTGTTGTTGTATGGTCTAATTTGTAAAGACAGAAGAGTACAGAAGAGAATCTATTGTGGAAAATGTGTAGACAATGTTTGGTTTTGATTAGTGTATCAGATGCAAAATATGTTCTTTGATAGTGGTATAGTCGTGCTGAGTGATACCTTGTCATCTTAACTACGTTTTGATTGTAATTCCCATTCTACAGTAATATCTTCAAATACTAATGTTGTCTTCATTCACTTTCAGTGTTTTATCCAAGCATTTCTATTACCATAAGAAATGATGTTGAAAATGTTTTTTAGTCCAATGGTCATTCAATGCACCTGAGTATTAAATTGTTTTCTCTTACTGTTCCAGGCACTAGCTTACTTACAGTTGATTGCTGAAGCCATATTGATGCAGCCCATGAATTATGACATTTCAACAGTGTCAAATGTTTTAAGAGTAAGTTGCTGTGTTTCTTGGTGATGCCTTGTTTGCAAACACTTTTAGTGATTGATATTAATCAGCTTTTTACTAGTCGACTTGTAAGCCTTGGAGAAAATGACCAACCTTGAGCTTACTATTTTTTTTTGTTATGTTGTCAAAGTCTTTTTATTACATATATAAAATTAAACAGTCTTTTTCAACAATATTTAGCACAAAAACATAAAAAGTAGCGCAGTTAATGTAAAGGTGTGAAAATGTTTTGGAGTCCTACAGGGTGACAAGGATAACAATAATCAAGGAACGTAGATGTCATGTTGTGGTTGTTGTTTTCCACCAACAGATATATATTAAAATTATTTTTGTATAGTCTTAGCTAGAGTTGCTTTCAAAGAGCATCATTTTATGCAAATGAGTTTATTGGATGAAATAGTATACATTAACCATACTTTCTCCTTAGCTGGCTCGTAACATAATGGTTGCTACTGCTGATTCAGTAGATGAAAATCCGGAGTGGTTAAACGAGTTGAAAAGTCTTGTTGATCACAAAACAAGTGGGGTAAGAGTTCTTTTCTGATTTGAAAAGCAAATTCAAATGCAACATAGTGTGGGTTACAAAGTCCTAGAGAAATTTGTTTTGTGAAAGCCTATATTTTTAATGATTCTTGTATTGAAATAAGTTAGTGAATGAAGTTAAAATTCAAGTGTGATTTACTGTTTATTTACTTTGTTTTTTAATTACTCTGTAATTGGTGTTAGACTTTGTACTACTGTCTTTTCATGTTCATGTTAAAGTCTCTTTTAAAGTTGTCTCAATTTCCTTGCTAACACCGAGGGATTCATCATATTTAAAACTTGATGTATGGTTGAAGTTAATATTTGTAGAGCACAATTGCCATTTAAACATCATATAGTTTGTGTAAAATGGTTCCATGAAGTCTTCTCTATCTATTTTCAGAAGAATATTCCTCAGCCTTCGTTAAATGTGAAGACTGAGCAGGCAACTTATCATACTCAACAGTCCAATTCAGAAGTCAGTGACCCAAGTACCTTGGATGGTTTAGAGGACAGAACAGAAGAAAATGTGGTTTCATCATACACAGGGCCTGACTATGAGTATGGTAATAATTATCAGCACTGGAATGATGAGTCAAGTGTACAAGAGCCAGAACCAGTACATGACACTACTAACATGATGCATGGAACTATTGAGACGTATGACACCTTAAGTGGTGGAAATGTACCTGCACCTGAAATGCAGTGGTATCCAAATGGCAGTGTGAACTCAGAAGATGTCAACCACATTCCCACTTATAATATGAGTGATAATCAATACAATTTAGATCAAAGCCAGGCAAATTCGCCATTCTTTTCACCAACTACTCCGATGGTAGCACCAGAGTTAACTGAGTCTTCAGACCTTTACCAACAAACAGGTGAGGATTCATTTGTCATTTTTGCAAACACAAAAGCAAAATCATGCTAAATCTATGTATTCTCTTATCGTAGAACAGCAATTATATATGAAATGCTCCCATATATGCCATTTTTGTGCAAAAGTGTTAAATATAAGTGTTTGTATTTTTAAGAGTGTCTCTAGATGACTTACTTTTGTATTTATTTTGAATCTAGTTGCACCTTTTGATTTCAAGCAAGTTGTTATCATTACTCATTATCAATACCTGTTTATTTTTGTGTTTGCCTTCTGCATATGTTAGTGGAACAAGATAATGACCATGATCATAAACAACAAGATGATGCTCTCCCGGATGGTGAGGAGGATCTATTCGAGGTTTTCAAAGCAAGAGGGAGAGGCAAGGTATGTAAAAAAAGGAAATTCTGATGTAGGGAAATTATCAGCATTGTTTGCTTATTTGTTTTATGGGACTAGAGTACTGTTTCTTTGGGAATTCCTTTGATTCAAAGTACTCTTGTAGTTGATCTGTCAAGATGTACTGCTCTATCCAGTTTTGTTTTCCTATGTCAGTTCTCAAATAGGTTTATGTAACAGATTGCAAGACTTATACTCACTCAGAGGTAGGCCAATTTTGACCACATTTTTTAAGGAGTGTAGAGCTTGCCAGCCTTTACAGTGTGGTAGAAGTTAGTGGATTAGGCTTGGTGATCTTGAAGTTTAAAGCTGTCACTTTCATCTCAAGTGTTTGTCAAAATATATAATAATTTTGTAAAAATTGTAGTATAGTGTAGTTAGCCCCTTACCCATAATAACAGAAATTAAGGTATAATTATGACTACTGGAGCATCGAACGTTGGTCTCATAAGCCCATCATACAAGGAAGCAAGGGATCCTTGGTTTTGTGGTTTGTTATTGTTGCTTTGTTTATGATATCAATTTTTGTCAACCATTAAATAGGCTTATTTCCACCATTATGTTTACTTTTTATGTATTTGAGGATGCGGAAACGAAATCAGCTCAATCAAAAGATGGTAAGGAGATGTGATTTGATTATTCTCTTCTGTAGTTGAATTGTTAAACTTTACTCCCATTTATTATAAAATATCAATGGTTATATATTTATTACATATTTGATATTATGTTATGGTACCATACCTATCTTCTTGGTTTTGTTCTTAAAATACTGATGATACCTTATCAAGTGCATTGAAATTATGGTATAGCTTCTAAATGCTACTGATGTTTGCAAAGAGTGATTGTTGATTTACAATCTGCTTCTTTATTGTAATAAATTGTAAACATTTCTTTTAACTAGGAGCAAATGAATCAAAAGTATCAAAGAGGCCTTCCCCCTCGTCAGATTCCCCTGCTGGCAAGTCGGTACGTTATTGGTATTGTAGTTATAACATGTTATTTATGATTACGTTTTTGATAGAGTAGTGGTTAATGCCGTGAATTTCATGACATGATTATGGTCCCAATCTTCAGTCCCACCTTGAACTGTGACCTCCATATCCTCACAATGATTTTGTGTTTTAAAATCAAAGAATAATAGTAACAATAATAATAATAATAATAATAATAATAATAATAATAATAATAATCATAATAATAATAATAATAGTAATCATAATAATG
>JANTCA010010569.1:14831-27475 GCA_024741275.1 Chironex yamaguchii | reverse complement strand
AAAGGAAGAAAAGGAACACGAGGCAAAAGATAGCAAGAATGGTAAAGGAAGGCAATAAAGGAAGAAAAGGAACAGGAGGCAAAAGATAGCAAGAACAGGAAAACATGAAAGATGACTGTAGTAACAAAGTATGCCATCAATGTGGTACACTTGTACAAAATTCTTCTTGTTAGAATGACAACATCACAATATATCTCTAATATACTGCAGTTTACCATAACATAGAAGACATTATTACAATACCTTCTAATAAACATCTCCAAACCTTTTCATTTTTCTCTTTATTTATTTTCATATTTATCTGAATATTTAGCTATATTGTAGTACTCTCTTATCTCTCTGTTTCCCAAATTTTCCCACAGATCTATTCTTACAAATAATAGTGTCCTTTGTCTCTACTCTGATTGGTTCTTTCTATGCTAGTGTAGTTCCAGTCCATTGGTGAAGTAAATTTCACAGTTTACTACACTAACCCCACAGCACTACAGTTTATGTGTCTTGTTCTACACATAAACTTCTATCATATTCTCTATGATGCTACAAATCTGCAAATGAAATCTAACATAGTTCAGTTGCATAGTATTTCATAAAGTGCAATAGACTTACACTAAAGCTCCCTAAGACTGCCTAGGTGAATCAGGAAACGACAGGAATTACTCCAAACCTGGTATTCAGATCCATATAAAATACTTGTTTTAAAACTAAAATTTTCCATTGTTTTAAAACTAAAAATTCTTCCTGGTATTACTAAAATAACTAAATATTACAAATTCTCATATATACCTGAGACATGCCCAACAATACACTGTGCCTTTGAGTCTATAAGGACAAGATGAAGCTCCTCTTCACTTTTCTTTAATAGCTCTGAGGATATGAAAGCCTGTCCATATATCCTCCAATGGGAAAACGCTTTGTCCTCAGCATACACGTAAATACCTATATTCTATACAATAGAAACAATTTTCAAACACAATTGATCACATGTTTGTTTCTAAAAGCAAAAGAGATAACATTTTGTATATGGTATGTGATATCTATCATAGTTTTTACTATGATACTCCTGACTGGCAAATACCCAGAAGGTGCAAGGAAAGGAGTATGCTCGTACCAACTAGAATGGTAGAAATATGCCCAACGGAAATATTACAAGAAGATCCAGAAAGAAGTTATCAGGAATAACACTAATTGAAGAAACCCCTCCACATATAATAAAATGTTAAAAATATATATCAAGCACTATTAAGTGCAAAACATATGCCAACATTGATGACTTAACAGACAACCTACTAAAAACCGGAACTTAAATTCCACCAACATCTACAGCTACATACATATGACGTACTGTTTTTCCAAGACTATAAAATATCAGTGATTTACTGAGCTTATACTCAGAAGAAGTGATATACCTTTCTTTCTGATGAAAAAACCCCTCCATAAATAGTTTACTTTCATTAAATAACTGCCAACAAAAAACTTTAAAGAATGCCTTCCTTACAATTTTCTAGCCTAAACACAGCTCATGCCATTTTCATGGTGTAAAGCTAAGTCTTGCTCACTGACATTATCAATCCATTATCTGATTTGTTAAGTCATTAATCATTATAAATGTCTATTTTTATGGCAGAACATCCAGGGATGTAGCAGTGGATGGATCTACCAACACAAGGAGTTGAACAAAGACCCTCTAGTTCACAATCCGACAACTTGTCACTATTACTATTTTTACCATTATCAACAGTATAGCTTCAACAAGTTAAAATACTCCTCAACAGATTTGCTAGGACATACCAAATCAATCAATTTTAACTTCTGGAGTGAAAAGGTCAAAAAACTTTCTTCACTGACACTGCATCCAAATGTTTCTTGCTCTCTTTTCACTGCAGAACTGCTTAAATCCTATGAGACAAAACAATTTATACACCAAATTCAAATATGCTCATTTTACTTTTGTGTTCAATGAAAAGTTCATATTTAATGTGGCAAGAAAAATATTTCTTGATGAATTACAGCTATCATACAAAACACCAAAGGACAAGTATCACCATTAATAAAGTAAAGATAATTCTGATACAAAGGAATTAAGTATGACATTGTTATAGCTATAAACAAAAAGCTGTAGGCCTACTTTAACCCTTGCTCACATATTTCTTGGCACTCGTCCATCTCAATCTATCCTACCTGACCTTTTACATTGGAATGTTGTCGGAGAAACTTATGTGACAAATAAGTTAAAGGTGTGCTATCATGAACTCTAAAGAATAAGAAACGAAATTGTATTTTCCATTGGTACATTTGTCAATAAGATGTTAAGAAATGTTTCTACACTTGCAACAACTGCTTAACCAATATGTACAATTCAGACAACAACAACTGACAATAAATAAATAATGAAAGTTCACTGTGTCTTACTGTAAGCAAAAAGTTTCCTACATTTGCTTCCTGTGGGAAAAATAACATAACAACATATAAATCTGGGCAAAGAGAATTGGGAGTATTATTTCAATTATATTTTAATAGCAGGCCTTTCCTTCAGTTAAAGAAAAGAAGGAATGGCTATTTATTCATTCAACAGTCTTACATATATTTACCTTCCACTCACACTTCTGCATTTTGGGTTGAATGGTCAATACAGCTTTCATTGCAACATTATATACCACTGTTAAAATTTCATATTCAGAAAAACCTGAAACAGGGTATCATATCACAATGTAGTCTTACAACAAATTGGAATGACATTAATAAGTCTAAACCACATGCTAATTACATTATAATTACAAAATTAAATTATCACAAAATTAAATCTTCAACTATTTCTAACTTGGAACATCAGGCATGAAAAATTTACCAGTGCCATGTGTGCTACATTTGGTTTTGATTGCTTCCAGACTCTTTAACATCTAAGCCATATATAAGAAACAGCCTGAATTAACTTTTCTGTTACGAAATCATCATTATTGACTTTGCGCAGGCATGTGCCTCACAACTCTACAATGCACATAGAAAAGATGTTTATGTTGATAATAAGACAGACATTGCCACTTTACAACAAGCACCATGTTTCACACGTGGTAAAGAAAAGAATGATGTCATTTTAAGTTAGCATGAAATAGAATACATGGGACACAAACAATGACAACTTTGTACAGAAAACCATGACTTCTTTCCAGATTTACTTTAAAGGCAGAAGTCCAATCCATGTACTAGCAAAAAACAGTACGATTCAAAAGCCATTATGATTGACTATGTGAAGTATGAAAACCGTGATTGATGCTCAGACAAGACTATAACCAAGAGTTTCATTGACAATGAGAAATTATGATGTCAAGGATATAAAGTAATACATTAAGACCATAATAACCTACCTCATGTTGAGTTAAATGACATACTTTTACTTTCAGGTTCTTGGGATTAACTGCTTTATCAATTATACTAATGGGGTATCCTCTTGAATTGTGAATATGAAGGCGAAATTCATACTGACTTGTAAGCCATCCTCTTTTAGTACAATTAACTGAATCTAAAGAACAGTTCAAACAAAAGAAAACCAGCTTTCAGCCACATCACATCAAAATTTAAGAATAAATCATAATTAGTAAATATGAATATAAGTAAAGTTGTAGTAACTGTCACCTAAACATCCAACCACAGTAAAGCACACTGAACTAAAGTGATTCACTATTATGTGATGGTATCAACAAATATCCAACATGTCACTCTATTTCCTTTAAAAAAATAAGGGGTGATAATTTTCTTCACATGAAAATAAAATGAAATATAAAAAAGGAGGTAAAAAAATCCAACTATGTAAGTTGACAATAACAAAAATGACAAATGGAGCAGCAACATTAAACTTTAAATAAATATGAACTCAAAAGCTCAAAACCACAAAAAATCATTATTGAAAAATAAGAAGTACAAGATGTGATTGAAGTTTTTTTTGAAAAATTGCAGGAGGCAGCAACCTACTATATCAAGCGATCTAAGCTTTTAGCAATTCAAACAAAATTTTTCTTTAATTCTTTTCTATCCAGTAACAGGTAGAATACAAACTGCTCATACATACCTAAGGTATTTCCAAAAGTCCCATCATCTACAACTCTACTTTCTTCATCTGAAGGAAACATAAAGTATTTTAGGCACCAAATTCAAATGCCAAGTATGTCCTGTGTGGTCTAATAGCACTACTTGCTAAAACCCCATAATTCCTATTTTCAAACTCCCAATAATAATTTTTCCAAAGACACATTCCACGAAAACGAATAATCCTCTCATGAATTTAAGAATACAAACATCAGTAGTCAAATAAAGAAAGTTTTGAAAATACTGACATTAAAATAGAAGAGTAGATAACATGGTTTTAGCAAAAATACAAACAAAATTAGATACAAAAGGAAGAATAAGCAGGTGAATGAAAAGTATTTATATCATTAACTGGCAAGGAAATACTTAAGCAGCAACAGAACATGTCATTGCAGGGATACCCATGTCCCTCAGATGGACTATGGATCAATGAACTGAACTAATGCTATGACACCTGGATCATCAATCAATCACCTTATAATGTACTCAGTAACCTGATTTAATTTCAGGATAAATCATGAGTCGAAGGTAATTGACTATGCAAAAGCTTATTATTTATAAATTTCAAAAGGCATCAAAAATGCAATTTAAGTATTGTAAACCTGATTTTAAAGCATGTATAAAGTGGTGTTCTGTGTATATTGGTAGTGAATTATGGATACAAGTCTCTCATTTCACTTTGAAACACCAAAGGAATAGATGTTTGCATAGTCAGGTATATGGACAATAGTGAGTCTCCTGTTGCACCTGAGAGTCATTATTATAAACATGTTCAGTGCATGTAGATCACCGTGTTTACGTAAATCGTCTTTGCTGCCCCGCTGGCTGTCCCAAATACACCCAACTTTATAGTAACATAAAAAGTCCAAACAGTGTCCTTATTTTCATCTTGATGTGTAGATGCATTTGTTCTTATCAAATACATTTAAAAGTATGTTACAAAATGTGACCGCTGCTTATTACGCATTCAATCCCTGCACTTTTTATGATAAATGATATGAACAATTCCTTCAAAGTTACTGATATACACAAACATTTGGATGTATTTCTTTCACATATATATCCCTAAACCCACCCACATTGCTACCTATTTGTGTCTTACTGGAGCCTCTTTTTAAATATATCAAAAATATTTTTGACCTTGACCAAGAATGCCCTGGGATCTTGTGGAAATCCAAATTATGTTTAATAGCACGTTAAAGCACAGCTGTTTCAAGCTTTTGGCTAGGGATGACATTCCAGTACTTAAGAAGATGTCTTGCAAAAGCTATAATTGACACTGACATTGTTTATCAGGAAAATACCAGGATCGAAGGACCTTCAAGGAGTTGCTCAACACTTACACGATTAGTACATTCTGACAAATAATTTACATTTCATGGCATACAGGCAGGGGAAGCTCGGAGGCAAAAAAACTAGGTATTAGAGCTCCCCAAATTAAGTCTCTTCCCTCACAAATTTTTTATAATATTCAGCTGGGAGTCGCTAGAAGCCTCTTTGAAGGGTTTAAGGGTAGAAGTCCCCTTAAAAAACATGCAGATCTTCAATGTAAAAAAAGCCCTGATTTCACCCAAATTACTATTTGATAATGAATGTAAACACAAACATGGCACAAATTAGTACTGATTTACTTACTACAAAAGAAACAAAGGTCTATCAAGCTACTTTCTTGAAAAACATTCAAATCTAGGTCAATTATACAACTTGAATCTATTAACAATTCTTTCCTTAAGTTTTTGTTCTAGTGACTGGAAAATTTTGTGCATAACTTTTGGACAAGGTCTCCCATCTTTTTTGAAACACACATGCTGCTTGTGTGTCAGGCTTGTTTAAGATGACAAAAGTTCAAAAAATGTGAGAAACACCCCAACGATGACCTTCTTCAATAGCATGAAACTTTATTCCAACAGACAATCAATATGCCCCAGCCACTAAGGTAATAGAAATGAAAAAATAATACCTTAGCCTTATTGACCTATTAGCAACATTTGACATTAGGAATTTTATGTCAGAAATACTGATGCATACAAAATAATTTTGTAGGGAAGGTATTAGAAATCTGACACTAATACCTTGCTCATAGCAATATTGCGGCTCCATTGCTCAAAAGAAAATATATCAGTTCGGATTAGGATCAACAAAGGCCATCAAACAGATATATTGGATGTCTATGGTGTGGATGTCTCCTTGCATATAATAGTTGTTTTTCCTTTGACATGATGCAATTCTACTTAGATTTCTTTTTTTAAATCTATTTACTTATTTGCTAAATTTGAAAAAAAAGGTATTAGACTAATACCTTTAATACCACCCCAGCACCCCCAGCCACCACTGCATATTGGATTTGTTTTCACTGTTTCAGGATTCATTGGTAAACAGTTCATTTGGACGTATTTTAGTGTTTTAAGTCTAGATGGTCACTATTAACTACCCACGGGCATTCCAATTGCTTTCCAGCAATAAATGTATGATCACTGTGTGTAATTTGTAATTGTTATCATAATCAGGATATCAGTTATGATTCAGCAGTATGATTGATGTGTCAGATATTTCTTACATAACTATATCCTATCCATTATAACAGTAACTAAATCAAACTGATCACATAATTAATGACATATATATTGAATTTACCTTGTATGCGAAGCATCCTGGCATGACCCAAGTTTTCCCACCTTGAAACTAGAACATCCCTGGAGCCATTGTTCTCAAAAACATTGCCAAGGAAATAAAAATAGGAAACTTCACAGCCCATGGGAATATCAACAGTTACTTGAAATGTCTCACTAAAAAGCAGAGCATGAAAAATGGATGATAAATCAAAGGGAAAGTGGTCGAACAAAAAAACAAAAGGTCCCTCTGGTATTTTTTTATTTTTCCTATGACTCTCATACTTAGTTAAAATAATATCAATACTAACAACTAACAAGTCACTATATTAAACAAAAAATACATATAATGATCAGAGATAATAATAAGATCAAATGAAAGAGGAGTCTTACTGTTGTTGAAACAAGCATCAACAAACATCAAGGAAAATGTGGTGAAACTTGAACTGGAAAACTTTTTTTTTCTTAATATACATAATTTTTCTGTATTCCTAAACAAGCTCAAAAGTTTGCTTATACTTTGAAAATTTAAGTTGCGATATATTGAGAGCTAACCAATTGGTAACAAGAGGTGGTCAGGAAATAGTTGCTTATACAAGGAAAATTTTTTGCACCATGCCCTAAGTGTTGTTTGTTACACTATTATGGCAAAACCAATTGACCTTCTTTACATTTAAATTTGATTATCTTTTTAGCAAATGGATAAAAGAATTATGGAACAAATAATAGAGAATTAACCACTGAGTGCTATAGACCACTTCTCAGCTTTGTTGCAAACAGTCCATAATAACTGAGGGTTGTCTCTAACATGACCAGGATGTTTGACAGACAATGAGAAAGAATAACGATTTTCAGTGTCTGCAAAACTATTCACAAGATACACATAAATTTATTCAGTTGCTAGTTTGTTTGAGAGAGACTCCTTTTTTAGCTTCTGTAAACATTTTGATGAGTGATGAACACTTAATCATATGACAAACTTAACCAGACCATGTTTTACAAGCAGTTGGGGCTACAATGCCCTACTTCAAAGGCTGATTTGACATATTGGTCTCTGCTAGGAAGACAACAACAGTCCAGAGTTGGAAGCCTGACAATTGGAAACTATTTGACGGTTGATACGTTTCTTTGCTGGAACTAATGCTGATTTTCAGGTGCATCATGTTTTAGATGCTGATGGCTTCTTACAAAGTGACAGTAAAATGGCAATTCAGTTTATGCTCCTTTATTCTCGTTTTCCAATACTGCAACCTTATTTGGCAACAAGGTATCCTTAATTGCAGAAAATAATGATACCTGGTCTCTGGTAAATTTCTGTGAACTCTCCCCCTGTAATTCCTATTATTTAACAGCAAGTAACATTGTAGCTCGGGGTCGCATACTTGACTACTCCGCTAGATTGCACGATTCTTATTAGACATAGCTCCGTACCATTGCATGGTGCTACGATTCAGTATTACAGAGCGCATAATAGTATCCTTATAAACCATGGTAAGTAAGAACTTACTTTACATCTCCCTCACTGTGTTTCAATGGCCTAAGCTCTCGGCTGTCCTGCAACCTCAAATTCCCCAGCTCTGCTACATCACCAACTAAGTACACTTTGTTCCGGTATGGTAAACACTTTTCCTTTCGAATGACGAAGCTAATACTGGCAGTTTTCATTCTAACTTTTTAAAGCCACGAAATCCAAACAATGATAATCAATCCTACAATTATATACAATTGATAATTCAAAGGGTAATTGTTATTCCTTTACTTTTCTCTCTAAGGCTATTTCTATCTATCAGTTCCCACTTAAAACAATTTCACCTTAAACAACTATGACAATCTTCAAGATGTTTTTACAGAAATGTTATAATGGTTATAATCACACAAACAAATTCTTTGACAACAAACAATTGAACAGATATAACTTTGAAGGCCTGAGTGACCTTGGTTCCCCAATGTGTCCTTGGTGTCGACAGGGGACGGAGGCATGCCGTCTGCCACATCATAGGGGGCATATATTTATGATGTTGGCAAGGTAGGGGAGAGGGAGGTGATAAGAAATTAAAAAACTTTTTGGATGTTGTGAAAGGGGGAAGGGGTTGCTTCAGTTTTAGGCGTCACCAATCTAGCGAGCGAACACCGTGGAAAAATTACTCAATTGTTTGTCGGTTTTGCATCTCTAGTTTGCCGTTGCACTGATCAATAAAGCTCTCTCTGTCACTTAGCTGTCACACTCCACATTTTTAACGCATTACAAATACTAATACTTGTATTTGATCTGGACTTATGTTGCCCTGATCGATACTTTGATGACGATCTTTGTGTGTTTCCAGATTACCATAGACAACCAAATGACTGCAATAAAAATAGCATTTTCTGCTCATTTTTGCGTGTCAGAACTTAGATAGCTTTTTGTGGATGTTTTAAATCACATCATCGCGTGTACTGTCCGATTCATAATAAACAGACACGTAACACCCCCCAGAAATCCTTTACATGACATTCGTTTGCTTCCATTGAAACAGGATGTCACACAGTGCTGATTTCTAAAGGGGGGGGGGGCAGTGGAGCTGAACTCCCTTGTTAACATTTTCGTTGAGTTTGAGAGAGCCCGGTCCCCAAGGAATCTTACATTGATTATCATTTTTGCAAATATTAAAATATGGGTACCATCATCAAACCACACCCTGTTCTCATATAAAAATGCTACTGGAGTCCCCCTTGTTGAAGTTTTTAGAATTTGCCTCTGATGACACACTTGCAAAAAAATTCAGGTTTCCCAATCAAATACATTCGGATGATCGCAAGTGAAATCAACAAGCAGAATGCATTTTTTAAAAAAATTCATTGTTAGCTTGCAGATTGCATGATGGGATTTAGGGGTGGTGTATGGATAAAAATCGATTAGTCTGGGTGTTACAAACAGTACCGTTGAGGGGGGGGAAACCGGGGTAAATTTCCGGGGTCCATCTTTATAGTATTAAGCTGTAACAGTACTTTTATTTCTGTCAGTTATGTACGTGGTTTTCACTTAAATTGTACTTAGTTTATTCTGATAACTATATATTCTATATATTGCTATATATTCTAATTAACTATATTGTTATACAGTCAACGACTTGAATTTCATTTGTCTCTGCCCGTTTTCATAGTGCTGTAGTTTATCTTATCCTCATTTGCTTCTCAGTGCGTGTTAGTGACATTCTTTTTCCCTATAAGAGGCGATTTCCGTGTCACAGTTGGACTCAACAGTTACTCTGTTGTTGGCACACCATTTGCACGGTCTGTTTTCGTGCAATATAATGAAAAATGGACTAAATATTTAAATTGCGATTTATATATCTTATAATATGTTGAAATTCTTATTACTCTCCATTTTTCTTGCTTTAAGTGTCTTCCCCAAGGGTTGTATTAATCGTTCAACTTCACTGTCGCCTCTTGAGTGCTACAATGGAGTTGTAAAGACAGCTCTGATTCAAGTATTATTACATACCTACAATATTGCTTAACGAAAAGTGGAAGTCCATTATTTGATTTTACAATTGATGAATATTTAGTTAAAAATATAGCTAAAGTCTTAAAATAGAAAAGTTGCAACTTTACCGCATTCGTGAAGAAGAGAAGGATCCATCTGCAAAGTTTCGACTTACAAGGCCTTAGTCATGCGACAGAATGCTAAGTTATTGTCAAAGTAGAGATAAGGGGTGATGTCCGTATAGAGTGAACAACTTTGTGTTCCAAAAACTAAGAATAGCGATCCACAGCAATGATGAGAGATCGGCCTGAAAGTAAAAGAATGTAGAAGGGCTTAGGGTATCTGATCGCTTTGACGCATACTTGTCATTCTTCAAAGCTCTGGTGCGTTTTGCTTGCCAGTGGCCTGACAGGTGATGCTCTCGTCAGTGATGTCTGACCATGCTGTTACTGTTTGGGAAAGAAATTTTCTCTCAAAAGGGTTTTCATAAGGCCTTGATGTAATTTATGTGCTGGCTGAATAGCCCTGTTTAAAGAAAAGCTTGAATTAAGATACGAGACCCTCTCAAAATCACCCCTTAGGACGTGTAGGAACACAAAATTCGTCACAAATTCCTTGAAACATTTGTAAAAGATTAGATGAAGGTGACAATGAAGATTGCATACGTTTAATGTTAATGGTGCAAGTATTCGACCGAGTGAATCGGGTAAAAATCAATGATGTTCTTAGTGAAACAAGGAATGGCTGACAAATGATAAAGAGTCTCCAAAAGAAGAAATTTTAAACAAGGACATGGCGACATTTGATGAAAATAAGTGGTCATGAAAGAAAGGCCAATGAGGAAGACTAAGAATGGTATGATGAACACCATTATTGATTAAAAGTTCAAGAAAGAGCAATTGGATCGACTCAAGAGGTATTACGCAACTGTTATTTGCCCCAGACTCCGGTTCATCTGACGTCACAAAGATTTCGTTGCCTTAACAACATCGGGTATAATCAGAGGTGTTCAGCTTTGAAAGCGGCAATCCTGTTCGTTGGACACACTTCTTGCATTTGTTCACAGAAAAAGGGTTTGATTCTTCTGAAATCAAAGGTAAGTCTCGCATATCACATAACATACATGTAATTTAGCTCGGATCTGTTGATCAGCATAGAAAATCAGTATGCGCTCGTACGTCCCTACAAGCTTGGCGTTACAATTTTAAATTCTACGTTGTATAAAAATTGAGCAGAAATGTTAGCAAAATAAGCCAAGGTTTTCTCAATTTCAAACCAAAATATATATAATTATACTTCCGGGAAATTATCTTCTTAAATACCAAACAACTCAGGTCAAGACGAAAGCAAAATGCCGAATCAAGACACTGAAACGCAAAAACAAGAAATGAAGAAGGAAAGAAGACAGCGGAAGAAAAGTAACAAAGCTATGAAACTTAAGGTAAATGAAATTTACGGATCAAAACAATTATAACTCGATTTATTGGCACTCCAATTAACAAAGAATACACACTTAAACACTCAATAGTCAAAATTGAGAAAAACCTATGCTTTTATGATATAATCATCATCTTCATATCTATGCAAATTAAGAATCCAATTGCTCGTCAACTGGTACGAACAGGAAAATTTCATTTGAAACTTGCGACATATACGATTAAAACATACTTAATAGCTTTATTCGTCTGACACTCATCAGAGTATAAACCATAAGAGAGCAAAGTATATGCTCTTCAGTAAAATGTTGCTATAAAGGTTGTCTTAGTTTTTCGCTAAAACAACAAACATCAAAGGTAAAGCATTATATTGATTGTTTCGAAGTGTAAAGTGATCAAATCATAGATACATACATTGCTTTTATTGATCGCTTGAGTCAGAATTTATCTATAGCTTTTATCACACCTCACTATTAATATCAGGGATTGACCGGGAAATGTACAAGGTGGTAAACATAAAGAACGTGTCCTATCTTACTTTTGATCTGTGGTATCATATTCCCCTCAAGCAAATTATACTTGCGTTTGCACACTACTTCCATAAAGTGTCGTCTAATGCTGTTCAATTACCTAGTTATTAATGCTAAAACTAACAAACATTCGATGGAGATTGTGGTGAATGATATCATGAATACCCTCGACTTTTTTATTCTGATTAGAGGCAGGAACAAGCAAGGGCACAGTTGTACACCTATCTGCAGTGCAACAAAGGTAACATTTTATAATTATTGATTTACTTATGCATCCATTTATCCGTGTAAGCATCCATCCATCCCTCCAATCATCTATCCGTCAATCCATATATAAATCTATCCATCGATCCATCAATATATCAATCTACCCATTTGTCCATCTACCCACCTGTCCATCTACCTTTCCATCCATCCATCTGTCCATCCATATATCCGTCCATCCATCCATCCATCCATCCATCCATCCATATATCCATCTGTTCAACCATCCGTCCGTCCATCCCACTATCCGCCCATCCAT
>JANTCA010010569.1:0-14731 GCA_024741275.1 Chironex yamaguchii | reverse complement strand
TCCATCCATCCATCCATCCATCCATATATCCATCTGTTCAACCATCCGTCCGTCCATCCCACTATCCGCCCATCCATGCACCCATCTGTCCATCCACACATCCAGGCACAATTCCTCCATCTAAACCTTCTTCCTTTCTGTTTGTCAGTCTCTGTTTTTATCAAATGCATGTATAAGTCTGTTCCGACACCTAACACCGAAATAATAATATGAATGGTATAAAAAAGAACCCACTCATTATCAACATAAGTGGCATAAATAACTGTTTAATACCGTTTTAATCAAGTTAAATTAAGAAAGAGATGATATCACATGGTCCAATCTTGCTTTAGACTTTTCCTTCCGATTGACTCTCCGCAACTTGTCACCAGAAAATTTAATATTTAGATCGGATACACCAACCGTGCAGAAAGCACCTCAAAATTTATCCTCATCAAATATCACTCGGCTTATACATAGGACATTACGGTAGTTTTACTTAAAGAATTTATCAATGCTAGAATAGAGCAATCAGAGCAAACTGAAAGAGCACCAATTATTAATCTCAACAAAACTATTAAGACAAATCGCATCATTTCATATACAAATAAACCCAAATCAGAATGTCACAGTAACTTTCTTGCCATTGCTTATGTAGGTACTGCAAGCAAATGTGAAGCTCCTAATTCTCTTAGTGACCAAGAGGCTGAAGTGGCTAATGCTTATCCCGATGGACACGATAGTAATGAGAATGGCATAGAAGGTGAGTACATAAATGGAAGGGACTTTTGTTTATATTCGTGACTTTAAAACGTTCAAATTGCCAATAGATTCATGCTGATTCGCAGAAATGTAGTGCCATGGAGTTAGTATACGATTAGTAAACCTAAAACTTGCAACTTTAATGCCTTTTTGAAGAAAAGAACGATCCATCCTCCATGTTTGGCCTAAAGGTCCTAAATCAGGAGACAGATTCACGATGCTTGACTACATTGTAGTTTAAATCGACTACATGATTCAATGTGTTTAATTGGCTTCAAATCTAATGATGTTCCATTTATGCATCTGCTAGAATATCAATATTCTTCTCCAAGATCTTATTCAATGTATCATTTAGAACTTGTAATTGGTTCGTCAGAGGAAGCCCGCAGGAGGAAGATCATGAAGTTGACTAAATGAAGCTATTGTTAATTGGCTGAACGGTGGTAGGTCTGGGGGTGGCAGAATTCTCATTCTAAGCCAATCGGTAATGTTCTAGGATATGGGGAAGGGGCTCTCTCCTCGATCAGTTGATAAACAGAGAGAGCTCCTCTTTGAAACGATTCCCGGCATACAATTCGTTGGTGTTTATTGCTTTATATTTCTGTTGTATCTAATTTTTGTATTTCTGTTATATCCTCTATTTATTGATGTAGTACTTTTCAATAATGGTGCCCTTTTAGAATCCGTACTGTTTCTACTCGTGTTTTATATAGCTATTTTTACAGAACTGTATGTAGTGGAATTTAAAATATGAATATTTAGAGGGTTGTTGCTAACGAAGTAGAGGATCGTGCCATTATAAAAGCAAATGGTGTTACTATCAAAATACAGACACAACGAATCTAAGAATTATTCACTGATAGCACCGACTATTAAACCATCAACAATGCATGGATGAATCCAAAACATTTGAGCTTTAATATGTTCATCAATCTTAAAACCACCCGAAAGATTCATCGTTGGATTTAACTTATGGTTACCATAATTTCGTTCATCATCCTTGATTTTCAACGCTTCACAGGTTTGATGCTCTGTTTTCTCTTCAAGTAATCCTAGTGTCACAGACATACACAATTAAGTTAAACACTGTCAGCATGGACACAATCATAGCAAAAGACAAAGAAAGAGCAATAATAAGGATGAGCTTCTCAAAAGGTTGACCATGACAATTGCAAAGAAGCTTTTAAAAGCTATTTCTACTTTTAAGTAATTTTAATATGTGGAGTATTGTTAAAGAAATAGGCTGCCACTGGAGAGAATTTTAATCTTAATAACATCGCAGGCGAGCTTTGTTGTACAGAATTTAAATGAAAACAAAGAAGAAGATGCATTAATGGTTTGCTACGACCAAAACTCTTATACAATGCTCCCAAAAACAGAAACACATACACACGAAAACACACAGATACACAAACACACAAACTAACTAGCAAACAGACAGCTGCACAGCAAATCACGCAGTTATACATACGGGCATACACAGCCACAGTAGACCATATCAATGGCCACACTGCCTTACGTATGTGATGTCTTTCTCTACATCAACGAGTAAATGATTATTCTATATATTTTCTCGTATAAATATTTTGATTCCTTGTTCGATATGTGATCGATACAAATGAATGATTGATCTCTTAATATATTTTAGACTATATTTACATTAATTATACGATATTAGATTATATTATACATGTCAATGCACAGTCGGTATCTTCCACATCTTACATTTTTGTGGTCACATGTGAATAATATACTTTCGTTCCTTCCTATTTTGTGCTAGAGTTGCCAACAACATCCACAGATAATCTCTAGAGCACGACGTGAAAATGATAATATGGAACATCTGTTCATCACAGCAATCGATAGAAATCAGTCATACATTATTGTATAATTTATTGTATGGATTTTAGTAAGTCAGGTATACATGTAAGAATGCTCTAATTGCTAATACATATTGCATTTCAATAATCTTCATCCAGTATATTCTGTTCTCTATTACCTCAGGGAAACCAAAACAATACAAACTAGAAGCACTCCGAGAGCGCAAACCTCCTCCAAGCCAGTATTATCCTTATTTAATTAAGAGGAGATTAAAGAGTTAATGTGGCTTCTAGATTATCTCTCACTAGCACTATCAAGGTTTCATTACCGATAACGTGATCCAGAATCCAGGATTTCTTTCGGATCGTCACCAAAATTTAAAGGAATGCCACTTGGATCAACACTGATCATCAGACCTCTTTTTCGTGAGGGTCCGTTCAATAAGTTTTGCGTAATCTTGCTGACAGGCAGACAAGCAGACAAATAGAAAAACAGACAAATAGACAAATAGACAAACAGATAAATAGACAAACAGACAAACAGACGGTGATCCGGATCACAACCAAACATAAGTCATATTAAAGTTAGCCCTCTTGTGGCCTATCCCTAAAATCTCGTAATAATATAGAAAAATGGTAAGTAAACACAGTAAACATTTTTGACAAGTAGAAGAGAAGGCCAATTTTACTGCAATTATTTCTTTTATCGTTACATAAATACTTCAAACTTCAGTTTACTATAAGTAACTTTAGCATACATCAAATTTTCTCTTTGAAACTTAATAAATGCCATTAGCTTAATCTAGTGATCCATGTTCATAAATATGCAGGCAGTAAATGGCATCTTTATCCAATCTGTTTATTCATGTTTAAGTAATTCTGAGCAAAATCAACTTTGCATAATGTCAAAGAGATATAATAGCAAAGATTTAAACTAAAAGGGAATCCATCGTTATTTATTTCCGGTATAATCTTGATACTTTAAGATACAATATATTTCCTCATTATAAAATATCTAGTAATCAAATACAAGAATGCATTTCAAATAAGAAGTTTGGATTTACAATAATAGATTACGCAGTCAAAAAACATCTCTTTCTTAACTCATTAAAAGGACATTTCTTAGATATTTTGCATTCATGTACATTGATGTCTACTTCAGACATAATTATGTTTTCTATCATTGCTAACAGCTTGGAAAACTATTTGTGATTAATGTTCTATCATTTCTAATTTAAAATTAACAGATGTAAATAGCTTAAGCTTACTTAAGCAGATACTAAAAAATACCGATAGTAATGTATTGAACACAATCTCTTTATTTCAAGCGGGAAATAATTACAAGAAGCATTGACATGTAAATTAGTAACAAAATGCCTGTATTTATTACAAATTATGAAACTTACAAATACATCGTTTCAAAGTGATAGGCAACTATTTTTATTGAGTGACTACAGTTCCATCTATCTTTTAAGGTGAATTAAAATATATTTAAAACACAAGACTTTCGTATTCTTCTTCCTGTGCAATTTCTTATTAAAGCAATGGCATCTTAACTCTGTCAATAATAGAATGCTCCGATGAAAGCAGTAATATCATATTGGAAATTCCACCTCAATACTCTTAAGAGGATGCCGGTTCAACCAAAAGCGTATTAAAATCCAGACAGACACGGCTCTTAGTTAGGCGCTTATCACATAGGTATTTGTTTTCATCATAAGAGTAAAATATCGAATTGCCTTCTAAGCATAATAGTATCACAACCAAGGTCATATAGAGCAAAATCACCCACGTAAGCAGTAGCTTGTACCTCTAATCGATACCAAATGGCCTTGATTTTGCTTAAAGCACAAAAACCTGTCTCTTCAGAAAAGATGTTTTGTATACTGCTGCGTTCAAGCACAGTGTTGATAGTAAAAATGCTACATATATGTTGGTGAATGTTCCTTCACACTGGGTATCACTTCAGTCGATTTAATTATGCTAAATATATCAACAGTTTCAAGGGGACAAGAGGAGATTCAACATGTCAAAGCATACTCTGCAGTAAAATGTACTTTAGCAAATGTACGTCTATCAAGAATTCAATACCATTGTTGTAACTGCGCTCTCTAGAAAAAGAGACCTAGAAATGTTGGACTTCTTACTACGTTGGCACAGCGAAAGTGTCATAAGGTTCATTTTTACCCAATTTACGGTCAATATTCTATAGATACCATTTCGATAGTAACAGGATAAACGGACAGCAGCCTTAAAGCAGTAGAACGTGTTCTTTTTACGGCAGAATGTTAAAATTGAACTGAACGCAGAGAGTGACAGACATCAGATATTTTAAGGTCAGTCAAGTCGACATAGTTGGATTTTCTTAGGGACAATATCTTTTTCTTTAGGCCCATTACTGGTAAAGGTGGATTGAATCTAAGACTTTCTTGGTCAAAGTGCAAAGTACAAGAAATTGCGAGCGACACTCGATGGATCAATAAAAGAATATAGGATGAGATGTCACAGAGTCATGCTTGTGAGTTTTGAGCGTTTTTCTGGTTTATAAAGCGATGTGAAGTTAAAAAGAATAAAAGAGTGATAAAAAATGTATTAATGCCGAAAATTATTTTAAGAATGTACCTATCAGGGCGTGTCTGTACTGCAATGATATTGTTATCATGGGCCCGTGGTTTAAAATCCCTACTTCTCATTTCCTAAGGCCTGTTTCCTGGAAACCCTGGGAAAAGAAAAATATATAGGGGATAACTTAGATGTAAAGACAACCAACATATTTCGTATGTTATTTAAATATTAACGCGGGACAAAATCGTAAAAATTGCTTCAAAAATATCTCTTTCGCAGCAAAAGGTTGCATCAAGTGAGAATATATGAGGACACCGTTCCATTGTCAATCACTGGATTACCATTTCCATATTTTGTCATGTATGTTAAATCAAAATCAAGCTTATCCCGCATGAAAATATCTGCGCGATCTTGCAAACACCGATATAAGTACGCAATGTATCTAAGTGAGCTTGGGGGACCAGATAGTAACAAACACGTGACATATAATGCTATAACGGTGTCGTACTTTTTCACTTTTTCACAAAACGTACGATATTTCTTGGAAAGAGCGCCCGGGGCGCTCATTTAACAGTCAGCCTTTGAGGAGAGGCCCTCATTGGAGGGGGCACTCATTTACAAATCTATGTTTTTGGAGAGTGCTCATTTTAATTCATAGACGTACAGAAACAACCTTTCCCGCTAGTTGTGAGTAGACAAATTAGTGAAACTCTCGATATGAAGAGATAGGAACTGCAAGTAATAGGAATCAATCAAAAAACTGTATGAAGATGTTTGATTCGAGTCGCTTGGTTTGTCTTCTTTTCATTCTCGTTCTTATCGTTGGCAAATCATTATTAAAGGAGGTGCGCTCATTCGACGTGGGCGCTCATTTAACAAAACTCTTTTGGGGAGGCGCTGATACTAGGGGAGCGCTCTTTCGAGGAAATACAGTATTTGCTTCACTGTGGTAGCAGTTATTTCAGCACTCTGATTTTTTGTGATGATGATCATCGAACTGTATACTTCAAATATATGGATGCAACTTGGGTAATATCACGATCAGAAGTGATATTTTATCAATGTGCGTTAAAACGCTTTAGATCCGAATAGAAGGCGACAAGGTTTTGTATAAAGAACAGAAGTGAGTTATGATTATAACCACCGGGAAAGTCGAACTCAGGCTTCACGACTGTAAACTGACGCCTTTCCTACTGAACTCATTGTGTTTTGTGCCTACAAGGCATCCATTTACATGCGTCGCCGTTTGCACTTATTCCATATAGAAGTCGACAAGGTGGTCTTGTGGAAAGAACAGAAGTAAAGTTTGATTTGCAGTTGTGAGACGCGGCCTGGACGCCTCGGTGGTCATAATCATAACTTTACTTCTGCTCTTTAAACCCTGTCCCAGCATCATAATCCAGAGGATTTTTCACTCGAATGAGAAGAAGAGTGAGCTTAAAGCTATACTTACTATGGTTGATTTACAAGTAATTTTGCGTTTGATAGAAAAAACAATCTGCCGACAAATGATTGCATAAGGCATAATTAAGGTGGACAGAGAAGAAAAAAATGATCTAATCCACCATTTGGCGATGCAAAGAATCCCTCAGTCAATGTTTACCCTGCAAAATTTTAGTCAAACCATACGTGTCTCAAAATGTTGATGTTAAGATCTAAATATTTACTAGACACGTCTACGCAAGTCTTAGTATGTGATTAAGAACGCGCATTGAAGGAATTTCGCAAAGATTCTATCCTGCTATGCGATGACAGAGGAGTCTTGCAAGTACTATTTTCGTGATACGAATGAGTTTTCACAAAATGAGTGTAGTAACTTTCAAAATATTTTATTTTATAATGCTAATAATGTACAAAACTGTTGCATGGTGGTTTATATTAACGGGATTATTGTCGCTAGTTGATCATTTAGAAACAATACCTTATCCGTAGATGACAACCTGCTTACAATCGAGTAGTTTGAAAATGCCATTTACTGCATCAATAAAGCTGCTTATCCCAACTATACTAAATAAACGAGAAACCCAGCTAGCGAGTGCAGCTGTAAGTTAAATCAATTTAACCATCACCTTGGATCATCTTGTTTTCAAGATTACAACGATATATTTTGAGAAACAAATTGAAACGAGGTAGAGGTCACTCGAATTCGCGAGGAATGGAAAAATAATTATTTAGACAAGGAGAATTAAATGACGCGTTCAACTTCAGTACAGAATTAATTTTGTAGTCATCCAGAATCATATTTGTCCTCTCACTTACCTAATTACTATTTACTGATCTTCCTTAACCAGCGCTGGCTTTCTGTTCACGACACCGCAATAAATGGATGTCTTATACCCATGTAAAAATTCCACTTACAAGGGTCTACGCAAATGGATACACGCAATAAACTAAGTGAACGTTCGGGATTGAATGACTAATGGCCTTTCGATCTTTTCTACTGAGCTAAACAGCTCTGATGTTCAAAGCTCTGATGTTCATGATTAAAACCTTGCTAAGACCACCCTGTCTACTCCTAGATGGAACAAGTGCAAACGGCGACGAGTGCCTTGTGGGCGCAAAACACACTTCGTTTCAGCGTGTACACCAACAGACAAACACACAATAAGACGAGTTGTCAGATTTGCAGTCCTGCAGTGACCAACGTCTGCGTTATTTGAAGAATTCTCAGTAATTTCGTATTGATCGTACCACATCCATTTGCGTCAGCCGATTTCTTTTGGTAAGATATTTAGTTCTTAGGATGGAGTACTGCTATTGTTTGAAATGGAGTCAACCAACTATATACATTATAGTTAATGTCTTATACCGAACTAAAGATATTCATTAATTAACCCCATTAAATAAATTTTGCGAATTTAAAAATAAAGTTACGTTAAGCTAGTTACTTGATTACCGTGTAAGGTAAACTATCCGATATTTAATATATAGTGTCAAATAAATTCCCATAAATTTTTGATACTTTTAATTTCAGCAAGGAGGTTTTTACGATTATGGCAAAAATCAATAACGTTGCAAAATCCTGTCTCTTTAATTTTAGCAACCAAACATTACAACGTTTACGTATCGCCATTCTCATCTTCTCCGCTTTCCTCGATACGTTTTTACTTTGTTAATCTTCATCCCGAATAATTTATATAATCTATATAATCTATATAATCTACATAGTCTATATAATCTATTTAATCTATATGGTTTATATAATCTATATAATCTATATAGTCAATATAATCTATATAATCTATATGGTTTATATAATCTATATAGTCTATAAAGTCTATATAACCAATATAACCTATATAATCTATATAGTCTACATAATCTATATTTTTTATATAGTCTATACAATTTATATAGTCTATAAGTGGATGACCGACTTGTTTGATTTTCACAGCTAAAATTGACAAATTAGGGGTTTAATCCGATGTAACTGCCACCTTTTCGGAATTTCCAACCAATTTTTTAATAACGGAAATAATATAGGCTTTACTTCGTATACTACAGGTTCAAATTTGAATTGCATGCCAGGTATAACGGGAAGGTTTATTTTGGAATGACAGAAATTCATTTTTGTAAATTATTTTGTTTCTAAAGATATTGTCATCAATAAATCATATTCGTTGTTTTTATTTCCATTTTTACATAATCTTCGGGTAACAAGAAGAGTTATCAGTAGAATTCGTGTTAATTTGATGCCATTAAAATGTTTGAAATATCTGGACTCGTGTTAATCATTACACACTTTTAAAATTGATATTGTTATTCGCGTTAATTAAAGATCTCGAAAAATTATGTCGCGTTAATATAACGAGCATCCCGAAGCAATGAACGTCGCTGACTGATCTTAGTACGCTGACGTGCTAGCATTGAGTGATACTGCATGAGTTTCTAATAAATGCCTCGTTGCCTAATACATGATATGGGAACTATTGCGCATGCGGAGAAAGTAAATTAATGCCTCTTCAATTTACAATTTAATATTTAAATACAATGAATCCCGTTACATCTTTACAATTCGAAAGCAAAAGAAATGTCCGTACAATAATCTATGATAATTTATTTGTTACTCACTTCCTAACAGCACTGTGTTAGTCGAAAACAATCCTCCTTTTAAAATCATACTATGACAATCATCTCTTTGCTGTCATAACCTGTCCAAGATACAATACGCAAAAATTCCAAGGCCAGCTCTAATTACTATTGCTTGACATTGTGGTCAAGTGATAAAGCCATTATTAATCTCACCATGAAATAAATAGCCAAAATCCTTCTTATGGAACATTCCATTCAGTTAAAACACCGGTCTTCCAAGGCGCGTTTAAAGCACTTCTTTGATAAAAGTAATCAAATTTATTGTGATTGAAACTATGATTGTCCTTTTTAAGGAAGCCAAGTGCTTGTCTTTTTGGAGAGCAGTAGTAGCTGAGATAATAGCCAGCTTTCTCTTTGTTATTATGTACTGTGGCGTTAATTTTGAATGGATTAAACCAAGAAATGACCATATTGCATTATCAACAGGCCTTGGTGTTGCCATGCTTGCTTTTATGTTTTGGGATATCTCAGGAGGTCATTTTAATCCCGTCGTAACTGCAGCAATGGTAACTGCCGGCAGAATATCCGTACTTCGTGCCGGTCTTTACATGGTGGCACAAATTATTGGATGTAAGTATAATCTTAAGCTTATTTGATTACTAATTTTTATTAACGTATGATGTGAAAAATTTATCCATTTAGTATTATTCCGCATTTAGAAGAGGTTCCTAAGTGAGTAGTGAACTCTCGAGCTCAAGTATCACAGTCGGTTCAAAATTAAACAAATAAACAGATTTGCCTTTGATAGAGATGGAAGATTTATATCTATCCTAAATCTGCAACATACCTTTTCAATGGCATTCTACTATTCAATCTTATAGAATGAACAGACGCATTTGAGTCATGAAAAACACAAGTGTGCGACGCGTAGATCCCCAGTAGCATGTCACCAATCGAATAACAGAATAAAGTTGATTTCTCAATAACTACTTATTGTTAAGTCTCAGCAGTAAGCATGCCAGGGTTTCTTTCCCGTAGCATACTCGTTAACAAGCCAAGCTGATTCCTGTGCCAGCTTTTACAAATCTTATTAAGAAGTGAGCTCTTTCATGAGAGTGGAGTTCCGTTACTATACATTTTGATCGTGATGACGCGGGTTGGAACTCTCAACCACTGACTTGCAAGATTGCAAGAATCCACTATACCACTGTGGCTCAGAGTTCTTATGATAAATCAAAATTCGTCTGATACTAAAGAAAGTCATTTTACTGGTTAATGGGCTTTCTATGTCTTAAAATACATCTACAAGGCCTCTTTTACAACTCTTTTGTCTCTTGAACAGTATTATTCAACTATATTCGGAGTATTTGCCGCCGTGAACCTAGAAACAGTTGTTGGATCGTGTGGTTTGTAACAAAACACTGCGGGCCAAGGATGTTGACGATCAGTTTGATGGAAGAGGCTGCAGCTAATCTTTGAAGGTCTGTTGTCCCTGAATACACTCCTCATGTTTTCTTCCTTAAAAAAGGAACGATACCAATTGGTATTCACTAATAAATTTCAGTTCAATGTTTAACTCTTGTTTATTTTCAACTTCTTTTACACAGTCGCATTTGTTTATCTCTTTCCTGGTTCGGGTGGTTACAAGACCAGTTTTCACTTGCAGGTCAGCCTATATCACATTTTAACCAAACATACAGGACCACCCAATGTAAGAACACAAATATGCCTCAGGTTTAAAAACCAATCGAACCAAAGTACTCAAATTGTCATCCTTTGCTATCAAATAGTCAAATTATTTCAAAAACCTGTCAAACTTAGATGGAGATTAAGTACACGTGGAATGTTGTCATTGTATGCTAATGTACAAGTTCATCATTTTCAACTGTTTCGTTATGTAGGATAATATAATGAAACAAAAAATTGTCTGCTACACAAATGTCGGTAAATTTCAATACAGACTGAAGGAAATTTTGTAACCTTGAAAATGGCAACATTCTGCCTTGAAAATTGCAACAAATGAATCATAAGCAACCATTTACAACTGGTTGCCCTGTTTTATTACTATTGTTGCTCTATTTGTTCACGATATTCCGGCGTGCAAGACAGTTAATTAACACGGCTATTTCTTTAAGTTTGTAAGACATGTTTCGGATATACCTTATCCGAAATATTCTGGTTCGTGTTTTTTCATTGCCTCCTCGGTCCCATTCCTCTTTATATGTGCACTGTCTTCATTTTACTCGACTGGTGGCGTCGTTTGTCCAAAAACCCCTGGACGGCAGGCCGTTCTCTGCAAAAAGCAGTCAAGTCACCGTGCATACTTATTTCACCATTCCGTATTCAATCACAGGAATATACAACATATTCGCAAGCCGTGTCCACTGCTTTACGTCACAAGGACTAGAGACACGTAGCATACATGCGTTGGTTGCTGCAGTTACAGTGAAAACATGAAGTGCTTTGAAATAATATACCTCAGAAGAACTACAACATAGGCTAAACACTCGCAATGTTTGAATCAACATGTAAATCTTTATCAAATGGGAAAAGATAAATATTCACTCAATTTCATTTTGAAAGAACCACATTCGCATAGTAAGAAACAAAAAGTAACGTTGCAAGTACGGGAACCTCACATTTCAATTTTCTTCTCTTATCTTGTACGCACAAAAAGGACATTGACTTAAAGCATTTTTAAGTTACCAATACGTTTACGCAAAATATTTACAGCAACAAACTTGAAAGTCATGTTTATGATTTTTGCTGAAGTGAAATGCTTGTCATTCTGGAGGGCCCTCATAGCTGAGGTTGTTGCTGCATTTCTGTTCGTTTTTATGTACTGCGGGCTAAGTTTGATTTGGACCAAACCAAGAAATGACGATGTTGCACTGTTTGCCGGTTTAGGCGTTGCCATGCTTATTTTCATGTTTTGGGATATTTCCGGAGGGCATTTTAACCCTGTGGTAACCGTAGCAATGGCAGTTGCTGGTAGAATGTCGGTATTTCGTGCCAGCATGTACGTTGTGGCCCAAGTTATTGGATGTAAGTATCACTCTACGCAGTGTCTTAAATATGACTTAATTGTATACTAATTCCTAGTATGTTAAGTTATGAAAAAGGGTTGCACGTATAGAAATTTGTTAGTTGTTGAAAGGTGATAGTTTTGGTTAAATTACCTTTTCGAAGTTTGCCACCATGACCAAAGTCAAGCTTTTTAAATATTTTTCTTTTTTGGGTTTTTGCTTAACGTTTTCCCTTACACACCTGATGCATGGTACAAAGAACCCTCTGGTTCATTGATATTATGAACCCTCTGCACGATGATTTTCACTCTTAAATTTGATCAACGTCACTTCTTCAAGGGAACAGTCAAAATGCAGTACTGTTAGGGACATGGCAAGAAATTCCACCAATAGATGAATTCGCCAATAGATGCTCTGATTCACGAGTCTAACATTCATAACTTTCGCCCTACTGTTTCTTCATTATGGACAGTTTATTTACGTTAAAATTTCAGTAACATTACATAGTTGAATTTTACACGACCAGCGACAATTACATAGCTTGAAAAACACCATGGCCCGTGGTTAGAAAGTAATGACGACATGTTACCACAATGCCTTCTTCGTTAACAAGAACTAAAAGGCAAATATAGGGAGTAAGTTCCCGCTGATGTAACGCCGTTAAAAGATATTTCATTAGTTCAGTATGAAATATGCAAACTTTGTGCTAGAGCGCTTCTCGCACTGGCGCAAGACACAGATACACTACAAAATTGAACAGTTACTTCACTGCCATTTTCAATTTAAGTACTGTTCCATGCCAAAGCTAAGCCACAACCTCACACCTACTGTTATTTTATTAAACGTGTTTCAAATCTCTTGAGATGTGGGTGTTAAGAGGAGTTTAAAGGATGGTCTGGACTGAGAGGAAAATCGAACAAATAAAAAAGATGGCAGAATATATGCTCTGGAATCAAGAACTGGAAAGAGTAGTCATTGTGTCCATAGAGGGTAAAAGAATGGGGAAAAATAAAAAAGGGAGCAGAGGAACAGCCTGGTTTGACAACATCAGAGAATGGTATAAAATAATCTTAAGTCTTTTTATGGCTTAAATAACACTTACTGTTTCTGTGGGGCTCTGGCGTTGAAGAAGAAAACAATTTTCTTTCTAAGCCAAATTTTGGTTGAAAAAAATGTATCATTTTGCTTAGTATCATCTATACTTGACTTACTAGCTAAAAGGTCTTTTCAATAACATAGTTGCTTTCCAGTCACTTCTAGTGTTCGGTTGTTTGTGTTAAGTTTTGGCGATATCTCTCCTTAGTTCCCTTAGAGACAGCACTAGGGAGCTATCAAAATTGACTGCTGTTCTCGATACTTGAATTTCGACCAAATTCCCTTGATTTAGTAGTCGATAGTGTAGGGATTACCTTTTAAGCCCATAAAACAGGTTCAAAGATTCAGCAACGCCATTGAGATTGATTAAAGTCAACGTTAACAGAAAACTAACCGACTTGCTAAAACAATCATGCTGACCACACCGATCCCTTATCACCAAATTAACATAAAAATTAATGGACAACTGAATTGTCTCCTTTTATGCTACAGTTTTAGATTGTAAGTAAAATTCCTGAGAATGGTAAGTTTCCATTATCATAAATGCCAAATTGTACCCGGTACAATATCAAAGGGCTTAAAGGTCAAAAGCACGTTAAATAACTCGCTTGAAATGGGCTGAAATGTAGACCACAACTGGAAGTTTTCCAGAACTATGGTAATAAGACACGTTTTCGTTGGGCGTATTTCAATCCTACGATTATCGTGGGAGCAAGTTGTTGTCAGTACACAGTTACAGTCAAAAGAGTAGCTTGGCCAGCGGTTTAACCAGCGTAAGATGAGAATTGTAGCTTAGTTAACTATACGTTACTCTTAGCTTTCTTTTTCCTGTTCTCTCTTTACTTTTCTTTTCTCTCTCTTTTTCTTTGACTTCTATTTTTCTTTGCTTTTCCTTCCGTTTTTCCCCTTCTAATCTGGTTTACTTTACATTTTTTGTTATCTATTGATTTCCTTTTCTTTCCTTTTTTACTTTTAGTCCTTTTCTACTTTGTTTCCTTTTTTTCTCCTTTTCTTATCGCGTTCTCGCTACTCTTTTCAAGATCAAAAAGAAATGTGAGCGCTGTTAGTCTCAAGATTTTTGTATAATACACAAGTCATCTCACAGGAGACAAAACTGATTGCTCAACATTTTGTTATTGTAAATCTATTTGTAAATTTATCTCAGTAAATAATTACGAAACAAATATAACCTATTCGTCTACTGGCGTTGCAATTTTCTTTTGAAAAGATTAAAAGAAAACTTAGTGTGAATAGGTTTTATGAACCGAGTGACGTGGGTTAGATCAAGAAAAACAACCTACTGGCAACGAAGCGTACATTTCATAGAAGTCTTAATTTTGCAGCCCCTCGTGGCAAGAAAAAAATAAATCTACGATGTTCCGCTCACAGTGTCTTGAGATATACCTAAGAATCTAAAAGGTAACGCTAGTGCATTGACAGAGAATCTGTGGT
>JANTCA010010558.1:11553-27479 GCA_024741275.1 Chironex yamaguchii | reverse complement strand
TTAAAAGCGAAAAAGGTGTAGGTCCACTTTAACTCTTGCACCAATATTCAACAATATAAATAACACAGAGTTCCTTGATTCTCTACATCACTTACTGACCAAATTTTCGAATATTGTATTTCCTCTAATATAAGACTGGTCTTTTATTGATTTCACTGGTTTCAAATGAGGGTCTTCTGTTAGAGGGGGTCTTGTAATAAAGGGGATCTTATATTATAAAATTGAAACAATGAAAAATAGAAATCTGTTGATAACCATCTTTACTGGAAAATGCATATTTTACATGATATCTAAGTCACCTTCGTCTGCCTCTATTAGGCAGATTTCTGGAAATTTATCATCCTCTTGGTCAGTGGCATCCTCATAAGGATTTTCTTGGTTGAGCTCTTCTGAAATCCTTAGATGGGAGTGAAGCCGCTCTGCTCCCCCTTCACAAGGTTGTCCTGGCTTAAAGCAAATTATCTTGTGGTCCATCTAAAGCAATAGTCAAGGTGCATGTTTTAAATGGTTTTTCGATTAAATTCATAAAATGGCTTAGGAAAGTCTTTCCAAGGATTTAAATATCAAAGGATTCCAAAGGATTTAAATCCATTTCAATATATCCTGTCATGGTGGCAGCTGCATATTCCCTGCTTCTGTGTACTCATGCAGGCCTTTTTGTATAGAAATTGTCAATAGGATGGTAAATCGCCCACGTTGATAAGCTTAGAATGGTGATCGCCCCTCAACGAATTTTTTTCAAAGACAGCCTCCAAGGTCTCAGGAAGATGTTAACTGTATTCACCTGAACACAGTTCCTTAATAATTGGTTGCAGGATGCAGAACTTCGATTCTTAAAACAAACACGATGATACAGACTTGGCAATGGCAGACCAAGCAGTTAATGAACTCTGCAATGACACTGACTAAACGATCGATCAACTGTCCACTTTGGCAAAAAGAGTGTCAGAACAGTTTGGCAGAAGCCTTTTTTGATGACAGGCTGTTATTTTTATCGCTTCTGTCATTGTATAAAGCAGATGGCTATAAATCAGATAGTTTAAAAACTACAGGAACAAAATGGAGGCAAAACACGTTTTCGCAAGGCTGGTCAAGAGCCCTTGTAAATCATTCAACAGGGCAATGGCGAGAGTGATTGCCCATGTCAAAAAAAAGGCCCCTTATTGGAAAATGCATAAGTTTTACATGATATCTACGTCACTTTCGTCTGCCTCTATTAGGCAGATTTCTGGAAAATTATCATTCTCTTGGTCAGTGAAATCCTCAAAAGGATTTTCTCGGTTGCACTCCCCTGAAATCCCTAGCTGGGAGTGAAGCCACTCTGCTCCCCCTTCTCAAGGTTGTCCTGGCTTAAGGCAAATTATCTTCCAGTCCATCTAAAGCAATAGTCAAGGTGCATGATCTAAATGATTTTATGATTAAGTCCTTTAAAAGACTCTCCCGAGCCATTTCATGATCCATTTCAATACATCCTGTCATTATGGCAGCTGCATATTCCCTGCTTCAGTGTTCTCATGCTTACCACTGCAAAGCCAAGTATCATACTCCTTCAAACCATCTTGCTTTAAATGGTTTGTTCCACCTTCCACTGGGAGTCTGTATGTACTTTGTGCAACCCTATGGCACTGTAGCTTGATCCACATTTATCTGACATTCATAAGAATCCCACACAAGTAAATGTCATCCAAAAGAAAATGCCCCTAACACTTCTTGTATGCATCTAAGAGTTAATTCTTCATTCAGCCAAGCATTTGAGAAACTTGAAACAACATTTGTTCTTGAACTAATTTTTGAGAGTCTTAACTTCCCTCTTTGCTCCACGGAAGACAACAAAAGGCTTCAATTTTGTACAGTCTCCATTGGCAGCCAAACATACCAAAACTAGTACTTTCTCATGGCCAGTTGACATCATCGAAATTGTTTTCTCCCCCTTTCCAGCAACTGTTGTCTCTGCAGTCATATCATTCCATACACTAGTTTCATCCACGCACATTATATTGGAGGATTAACAATGAAACTTCTTCAACAAAAGCCTTAAGTGCAAAATATATCAGATCAATCTATCATTTAACTGAGCATGGTCATGCTGGCCAACTGTTGTTTTTCTACATAGCGATAATCCATTCTTGGACATGAACTTTTCAAGCTAACCTTTGAATGCTACAAAGCATCCCTCAAGTTCGGTTCATTAGCATACATTTTGTCATGCAACACTTTTGTATTAACCATGATGATTTTTCTGGAAACACAGAGCCGTTTAGCTTGCTGCTCAAAAATCCACTCATGGAGTTTTTCATTTATCTTGTTGATAGTTACAGGTCTGCCATCACAAAGTACTCTCATATCATAGTTTTTCTAACTTTTCTCACAACAACTTCAGTGATGCCATCCTTCCTCTATCTCCACTCACTCACCATCCTTGCTGTAACTCTATATTGATGAGCAGCAGGATTATTCCCATTTTCTTCTGCAAACTTGATTACTTCACATTTGAAATTGAAATAATATGATTTTTTCTTTTGTCAAAATCCATTTTGGTAAGCTTCTCAAATGTTTCCTCAAACTGACCAAGCAAATTCTGCAGTTCAAACAGTTGAAGGTAGTTTTGTGTAATGTAGTAGCAATTAAATCACATTTGAATTGTGGTTGAAGTTTATTAAGTTCAAACTTGATCTCAGTACAGTTAAAATGGCTCCTGCAAATAAAGTTGAATTTGAGATGAAAATTATGGTTGAATATAATTCTGTAATTTGAGGACAACATGTTTATCTCCATGTACAGACAAAATTAAGGCTGAAACAGTTGTTTGCATGAGAGTTGAGTGTGAAGAAGCAAAATTATTTGACATTAACGCAGTTGGTACCTTTAAAAATGATATTCTCACAGGGCATGTACCAATAGAACCTTCAAGGCTGATTAATTTCTTCTTGGAATCTGACAAGAGTGCCAGTATAGTCTCTAAAGTGACAGGGAAATGAAAGTGAGAAATAGGGCTTGTGGTACCCGCTTTATATGTGGCTGCTGCAGACACAAGCAAAAATGGAAGGCACATGATTCTGGCAAACCAATTAATAAAATAAATGAACGTTACTCACATTTCAACGTTGTTGTTACATATTGTATGTCATGCCCTCTTGTCAAACATATATAGTAACATAAAAATCATTTTTATTCTTATTTTTCATCATTCAGGGATCTTATCTTAGAGGGGTCTTGAATAAGAGGGGGTCCTTTATTTCAAATTTCAACCTAAAAGGGGGTCTTATATTAGGGGGGTCTTGTAAAAGAGGGGATCTTCCATTAGAGGAACTATGGTAACCAGCATAAAAATGGCTGACTTCTATCATCAAATAAGATCAATAGGTCAATTATGAATCACAATTGAAGATAAAAAGGTAATCATATCTCATACATCAGCAAATAATATGCTGCGCCACCTACTGAAAAAGAAATGTCAGTGTGCCATAATTATACTAGTTAAATTGTCCATTAATCAAGTAATTACAAAATACATTTATTTGAATAATAAAAGCCTTCCAAATTTTTATTGTGACACCTGTTGACATTGTTAATCTGAAGGAAACTAGTGACCTTGTGTCAGATTTCACACACTGAGTATTACCTCCAGAACATCTCACCCAGTCGGAGTCACTAACTAGGGTAATAACAGCATCTCCATAGTAACTTTATCTTTACGTACAGTAAAGAGTCGACTTTATTTGCGGGATGCAAGTTGCTTTAGTTTCCTCTTACACAGAAAGAATAATTTGTCAAAGTACAGGCCTCTTCAATGTAACTGTTATTTTAGCCTATCACGTTGGGAACATAAATGCTTTCTTTTTCTTTCACCTGCGATAGTATGTGATTTTACGGATCAGGTGATTAGAATATAAATCAATTTTATTGCACAAAGCACTCGACTCCCTACGGATTTCAACCTTCGGTCTCATATGACGAAGTGAAATATTGAAAGAAAGACCCTTGCTTAAGCTTACTAGCTACCTCAGTCTCCCTCTTTATGATTGTGAACCAGAAATAGTGTTGAACAAGGTTAGGTCCCATCGCGCGTGCCTTTCGACTGAAGAGGTTAATAGCCAAATTCAACTTCAAAGTATACCGATGCTAGGGTATTTAGTCATTCATGGCAGCATAGGCCATTTACAAATGTATTTTGACGCGAAATTCTTCGCCTTTGATCGGTATGAAATGAAAACTTGGCAACTCACATGTTCCCACACAGTTGACAGTTCTCACTCATCATTCTGAGAAAAAGATGGGTCATCGAAGTTCAGCAAAAGACATGACAACATCCCAGCAGAATTAACTGCAAACATTTATCATGCATATCGCAAACATAAAGGGACATAACAGCCACCAACTTAGACTTTCTTACATCAAACAATACACCTTAAAAGGCAAAGGGATTCCCACTAAAATAACGAGTGTGGTAAACCCTTTATCAGATGGAAATCAAACCACAACTAATCGAGAACAGTCAAGACAGCAACACTGGATGTTAGAAATCGTCACCACGCACCTGCTACAACTGCATTCAAGGCAAGAGTTACAATGCCGTGTCTCCTGCTAAAAGAACAAAACGTAAGAAAAAAACGTAGGAAACCAAGAATTTCACGATCCTTTCCACATGACTTGCTACGAGACGTTACAACCCTGCAAAGCGAGGACTATGATCAAAGGACATCATGACATTTACACATGCGATTGGCTGCGTATCTCTAAAGTTTAAGTATTAAATACTCATTTTCAGCATGATAGCAGTCTAAACGCTTCTTCGGTGAAAGTTCTTTACACAACGTTAGTGGCTTCTCGCCATTATTCTCTACAACACATACCTTGTTGGGCTAAGGCAGCTTTGGCCATACGTTTTCTTTCGTCCTAGTCTCGTCCTTCCACACTCATGACTCAAGCAATGTGATCACTTTTGAGATGTTTACTTCACGTCAAGAAACTGGTAACCACTTCCGGTTAGTCCTTGATTTGAAGATCTCGTAGCTAAGTACAACTTTTTCGTAAGTGACTGTCTGTATCTCCCTGGAACTCCTACCACGCCTGGTCAAACAACATTGCTTTTGAAATACAGAAAAATAGTGTTTTTTCTTTTCATAAAGGGGAGAATTAAAATAACGCTTTTACGTTCTTTCTGCTGTTTTCTCATAAAGTACAATGCCCTTGCAAGATTTTAGTGATGATGAATATCCAATTTTTATTTTACTTGATTTCTAATAACTAAATGCTGCAGATAATTCGTAACGTTGTCGTATTTTTGAATAGGCATGTCGGTCTTTCTTGGTCGCCGTTGTCTGACCCATTCTCTGTTACCAGCCCACAACTCGTACGATGCGACAGAAGATTGCATTCAATCCGGGTTCTTCAAACATACTGCTTTTGGTCCTCCTTGGTATGTGTGGTTGACACCTTAAGCCTCAGCTCTTTGTGCTTCTCATTCTGTCGCATGAATAAGACCTTATAATGTAGAAAATTCGTGAAATTTCTCTTCTTTGAAAGGGCGGTAAAGTCACGTACTTATCTCCTAGTGTGTTTAGCCAAGGAGGACAGGTCAAATGGTAGGAATCAAATCAAATGCCATTACTCAGGTTTATCTGGAAAGAAGTTTTAATGACATACTCTGACCACATTTGCAATAATTGCGCTTTTTCCATGACACTTTCTCCGTTTGCACTCTATAATAAATAGATTTGTTGAATAATACCTGCATTTTCTGGAGCTCTTTAATGCTGATGTGGTTCTTGTAAATTTGATAAAGTTCTTATGCAGTCACTTAACTTTATGTTTGATCATTTTTGTGTTTCTTTTATTCATTTGGCCAAATGTAGGCGTTGTATCCTTCTTCAGTTGTCTCTATGGGTTTTGTTTTCGATATTTCCGTTTACATTATTTATTACACACATTTGGTTTGCTCATTTTATTTGACTACATTAATTTTCCCTGACAATGTTTTTACATCTGTTTTGAAATCTTCCCACCACGTTACATTTTTCTAATGATTATATTCCGTAAGTAAAGCACACTGTAGTCTTTTTATGTTTGTATAGAACGAACAATCTTCCAAATACTCTTTGGAACTAAAACACTAAGATGGGCATTTTGACAACTGGACACAACACCTGAATAGGCAAATTTTCAAAACAGTTTCCACTTGCATAACGTTTTCATCATTGCTCCTGTATTTTCTAAATGACACCCGCTGTTGTTTGTCCAACAAATTTGGATATACAGGACGATGTTTGGCAATATATTGTCATTGAAAACTGACAGCAAACGTGGTTTTATAGTTTTATCTGCAGAGTTGAAATGGCTTCAAACTGTTCATCTCACACAGTGCCAAAGTTTACTCTGAAATATCTGGAGTCTAAAAGTCGAAAAAACAGTAAAAACATCAAACTGTAGTGGCATTTCAGAGCCCTATTGTGATAATTAATAGAAAATTGGTCTTAAAATATCTCGCATACAACCTTAGCATACCTTAAAGGTTCTACAGTCCAATTGTTGGGATCATAATAATAAAAGCGGAAACAAGGCCAACGCAGCACAAAAACATGCATTTTTCCCTCATTGTTAACGGCACTGCTAAGGTGTGCCTCCTTTGAACAGTAATTAAGCCCTCTATCAACATTCCTCAGAAAGAAGACTACAGTGAGAAATAAATCATTATACATAACTGTCAACTATACCGAATTGGACCAATAACTCTGATTTTAATTAATAAATAATGTTATTTAATAGATTCAAAGCTTTTTTTAAGGATGCTAACGTCTTGAAATTGTGTGCTGCAAATAGTCAAGGTATTTTGTCAATCAAACTAGTTCGTGATAACAATATTCAGTAATCTGGAACAACTGTCTCATTCAAAAGGCTGTCGAAGCAGGTATTTCCTGTTTTACAGCCAAAGAAAAGTGATTAAATTATAAAGCTTGAATTGGTAAGGTTATTGTTCACCGTTAAAATATTTTAATCCTTTTTAAGGATGACAATCATCAACATTTGAGTCAAAAAGACCGTCGCTATTCAGAGTAACAATACCAGTTGGAATGCTTGAGTGAAGCGCTGTGGCCTACATAAAGGTGCTGAAAGCGGTAAAGTAAGTATCATAAATGATTGCCAAATTCTATTTCACCTTACTTTACAATAGATAAGATCTCAAGTAAAAGGCCCTGGTATTTGTCTTACAATAGCAATTAGGAAAGGAACCATAGCCTTCTGTCTAGTTACTATGGTCTCAGCGAACATGTCGATTGACTATTCAAAAGTGTTCAATAACATTGACTTTGTTTAGTAGAAAGTACAACCACTAAACGAAACGTATGTGTGAAATATCGGTGTTTCTATGTACAACAGTACCATAGAAGCAAAAAATTATGACATACTGAAGCAAAAGTCAAATTTTAGGTAGCTAGCAATAACAAAATTGCTGATAAGCTATGAAATCCTGTTATTCAGCCGTCCAACAACCCCCTTTTTGCACGTAGTTTCTATGATGTTTGAAGGACCTTGGCTTTCGTAGAGGTTGTCAAGCCGGTTTTCAGAAAAACCTGAGAAGATTATCTGATTTATGATTTAAAGACAACTTAAAAATTTGTGTTATATTCCAAACAATACACAGTTATGTAATTTGTGAACTTAACTAGTTAAGTAAGTACTAAAGTGTGTGTAGTATGCTAGTCGGAAGATTGACAAATGCTGGAAACAAAATACATTTTAAGTGTCTCTTGAACATGATAATAATAATGAAGTTGCCGGAAACGTTGATCTACAAGAATGGAAGAGGTATTACGGTGTTAAGTAGTAAGCAAGATACTTGGATGTACCATTTTAGACGGAATACGACACCGAGTGAACGAAATGGTCAGCAAGAAACAAGGAAAGAATGTCTTAATACTGTGGAAAATCCTTAAATAGGCAATAGAATGGAATGGTATCACTGTAAGTAAACTTCGTCGACTTTGAAAATGCTTTCAACTCGATGCAAATCGAGAGCTTATGGGTCACTTCGAGAAGCTACAGTGTAGTGAGAAACAGTCAAAATGTTGAAAGCGGTGTACGACAAATTTGAGTGCACAGTGATAGACGAAGGAAACAGGACAGAGTACAATCCAGCCTAGAACTGGAGTAAAGCAAGGATGTAACATGTCGAGGATATTATTCCTATTGACATCGACTGGGCGATGAAGAATCAGATCAACAGGAATTATGTAAAAGTCTATGACAAAACAAGAAGATCTGAACTTCGCAGACAACATCGCCGTGCTATTGTGCACATTCAAGAGAAAAGAGACAAAGTAGCCAGGGGAAGGTAAGACGGTGGGACTCAAATAGTGCAAGGTGCTCAGAATGAACACAAGAAACAACGCCCCAGTGACAGAGTGGTGAGTAAGTCTACAGGCCTTATGTGTTGACCAACTGGCGAAAAGGGGATTAGTAAAGTAAGGTTGTTAACAACATACGAAAGTGCCACTTATAAACTGAGAAATTTTGTCCAAGTAGGCCGGTGGTTTGAGATCTGTTTATATACAAAATTGGCGTCTTTGATGAAACAAAAGAAAATGTCGTAAGGCAAGGCAGATCCCAATAATTGACGATCAAAGATGCTACACTAGGATTCCCTAGGCTGCAAATGATGAGACAAGATGAGGCAAGGATTTTTCAAAGCTTCAATGATGTCTAGCTCTAGCATATAATCAAATTCAGTCACTTTAAGTAGATCTGTACCAAGATGTCAAGTTGGAGCAAAAGCAGGAGTTACCATAATTAGTAATACGACGAATTCCACTGTGTTTTAGACAAGGGACTTTGTTGCAGAGGTTAGGGGTTACATTCTTTTATATCCAACAACAAAATGCAGTTACAGCAAAAATAAGGCGTGCAAGCAACATTGGTTCGATTCATGGTGTCATTCTAAGCGACGCTTCCACGAATAAAAGAAGCCTTTCATGATCGGAGGCATAAAGTAAATAAGTCCACAAACTCTAAATCTGAGTTACCAAGAGATACCAGTCATAGAAAGTAAAGTACTCGAAAATGGTTCAATGAAACATGCAATGCATCTTCTGAGCCATTGTGTTACCTGCTGTAAAACTGCTCTAAAGGGAGGTTTGCCATGACATTTTGCGACGCAAAGATAAATCAGCTATCGAAGCAAAGTGGAAATGAAGATCTTAAAGCAAAACTTAGATCAAACATCCTATTTTCTGCGCAGACGCATGCACACAGGGGTGCAAATGAAAATTTTTTTAGGGGGTCTGTTTTCAAGGGAACGAAGTTTAGCCACAACGAGCGGATTTCTCAGAAGTGGATAGTGTCGGGACCGCTCTTACATTTCCTTGGCGGTCGCTTATCTTACGCCGCGCATAACATGGAAACGAGATTAAGCATGTACATTTTGAAAATATGTTATTGTCGTCATAGGAAAGCACGTTTCCTCCTCAAAGTGTCAAAAAGAAATACAAATATTTGAACAATCTTTTTGTGGTACAAAACATGAAAATCGCCTTGAAAATTTGCGACATTGCGCTAAAATCATACTTAAAAGCTTTTTTCGTCTGACACTCTACATATACTTTCCTTTCTGACGTTTCATACTCTGAAGAGTGTCATACAATTTAGACAAATACAAATATTACAGTTTGCAGATGAGAATACACCAAAGGAAAATATCTTGTTTTCCTAGCACTAATTAAACGAAAATACATCCAAACTAAGCATAGCTGTAACTGTCATCGAGTTGCATATTAGCCGTCTTCCCCGACAAAGGTGACTGGGACAGGTTGGTGAAATTATTAGGGATGTGACACCCCCACACACCCCTCATTTGCCCTCCTACTTGCAAGCATTGCACTGGCTGTATTGAGACCTAAAAGGAAGTCTTTTAAGCCTACTTATTTTATTTCGATTTCTTGCGCAACTGAAGATCTCGAAGTGACCAAACATATACAATTTTAAAGTTGTGCATTGACTGAGCAGTTATAAAGCAAGAAGTGTTGATGAGTCAAAGAATAGATAGCACACTTCAATTGACTTAAAATACAGAAAAGTACCAGATAACATACAACACTTCCATGCACTTTACAAACACTTAGAATTTCTACTTGCAACTTGCATAACTGTTGTAACCTCCTGTCACTTGGAAAGATTGCTGAATCTAATTTGAGGTCTAGAAAGGCACAGCCTCTGGAACGTATCAATCATCAGAAAAAATACATACCCTTGAACGAACTCTGTCACCTTCAGCATCCGCTACAGCTCGCATGGTAGATAAATGTGGTGTTGAAGATAGACTGTGCTACTTAAAAGTTATCAAGAGACTATGCATGTTACTTTGAATATGACAACTTTCAAAATGGGACATGTGATTTCTTGTAGAATTAGGAGCTAAGAATTTTAAAGTTGCTTAACAATAAAGCACTGACAAATCGTCTCTTAATTCGTGAGAAACCACTGTTACAGTATCTTCGTATGAATATCAGCTTTCCAAGCTTGGCTCCATCTATTGTTGTAATAAAGCCTCCTTCAAGTCTGGTATACTTAGATCCTTTGCTACAGCAACAAAAGAGACCACAGGGGTGTTTCGTGATGAACTTTAATATGCGTTGCGAATCCAACTGTCGGACATAAAAAGCAATAAATACGGTCAAGAACAAATGAAAAGCTTTGAGTAAGGGTTTTGTATATGCTTAGGTGACGATTAAAAGTAACTGGCATCCATCTTAAGATTAAGAAGATAAACATCGTACCAACCAAGGCTCCGTTTGCGATGAATAAAGTTTCAACCAGTGCCATTCGTTTAACTTTAATATAACAATTTGATTAGGAATCATCTACAGGCTTTGGCCATATTTTTAGCCATTTCAATAATGTGAAAATATTTTGTCCAGTGATACACAACAATCGACTGTACAAGCTATACAAGTAGAGGTTCTAATCCCAGTTTAAGCATAGATTATTGTCAGACCTAACTTTTACGCACACATTCAAGCCCTAAATTTATCGACAAATTTTCAAACATTAAGCACAGTCGGTAGATAACACCTAACAGATAAGGCTTACTAGAGAACTAACGTAGGCTAAATTGTTATGGATGACAGTCACAAAACAGTTATGTTCCTATCCAAAACTCCAAGAATTTCTGTGACATGGCTGTTTTGCAATGAAGGGGCAGGTAGAGTTAGGTGGTTGTGGACACACAAAACGTTCTTTTACTACTGCGAAAATGACCTCGTTACTTTTTAGTTTCACGACAGCCTATCCTTTGTAAAGTACATTTCCGTGTCCACCCGAGTTACTTTAAGACTAAAATGAGGTAATACGACAGAAGAATTTTGATGCAATGTTTAGAGCTTAAGAGATACCTTGGCTTGTGTCGTAAGCATATGACTTCAGTCTTGTTAGTCTGCAGGTTTCCGTTTATAATAATCGATTGTAAGTTTTTCTCTCTGTCTACTTCAGATGCGCTTGAATTGCTGCATCCATTGCAGGGTGTCCCCTCCTACACTATAGAGATTACTTATCTTGCGCAAATAAATTCGGGGTGGAGAGAGTAGGCACCAGGTACTTAGCACAAATGCGAGTAGCTGCATCAGGGAGCTCTGTCAATAAAATGATGATCACTATTCAAATAAAAAATAGGCGAGTTTACTTACAAATGTATCCATTTCCCTTCATACCATGCTTCTCCACGTACTAGCTAGTTTATCGGAGATAGCATTATCAAATTCTCAACCATCAGTCATATATTTAAATTCAAACAGTTACAGACACACAGCGTACCATTATGCAAGTGTCTTGTCCCTTTCATAACCCTTTTTTGGTAGTACTCATTTGAGTGGATCTTTGGTACCGTTTTTGCGACTTGAGTGATTTTTTTTGCGCATGTCCATTTAGGGTTAAAATATAGGTATTTCTTGATTTGCTATGTAGTAAATGTAATGAGGAAAGTTTTGGTACCATACATGGGGAGATAATTTACCAAAATTAGCTTCTTTAGAGTATTTAAGTTCACTGAGTATGAAGCTTTAGAATGGTTTTTCACAAATTGAAGAGCCATTAATTACGTCTTATCAAAACCATAAGAAGGCCATTTCGTCAGTCGACATTACTTTCTCATTTTGGCGTTGGTATGATTGTCTGAAGGTCAAAGCCTCTAAAGAGTAGAATCTTCACCAACCATAGCAAACTCAGAAGTGCGTATCAACAACACACGCGGACTTAGACAAAAAGTTAAGGTGGACGAAACATAACTTGTCCCCGCCACCTCAAAAAGGAAAGGGCACATGACCCCCTGTTTGCCGTATGATCGTCGCCCATTGTACAGCGTCTGTATAACGTTGCTCAAGGCAGAGCTTGCGACAAGCAGCTTTAAGCTAATTTTTCACTCGGCGAGTTTGTTCAACGATGCGAAGTGAGAAAAGCAAATTGTCGCGTCGGGAAAAGAAGCAGACCCCTAATGGAACTATTAAAACCATCGCAGAGATCAGTCCTGGCCTATCATTCGTTTTATCGCAAGACTAAAGAGTTCCTGGCACTTAAGTAAATCCACCAAGCGGAAGGTAGGCTATATATACAGATGTCAAGAGGGCAATTGACATTTTTAAGGAGACAGACATGCCGTTCTTGTTTCCAGCCCGAAACAGTGTTTTATAACTCAGGTAGTCTGTAGCTATAAATTGTTTCTAGGAATAATCCATTTCAAAGCACTAGCTCCGTTGGTACGGTGTTTGTAACTTAGCATGGATATAACATGACAAAGAATGTTTGCAATAGGAAGCCTTAAAAAACTCCAGAACGTCTGTACTATAAGACTGCGGAGAATTTATTTGAATATAAGCATGTTTAACAGTTAATAAAACGCTGTGCAAGCGTCTATTGGGTAGACGCACACAGGTGTCCATTTCCTTTTGCTCGCCTTAAAACTTTCTACTTTGCCAATAGCTTACACACGTAAACAACAAGCATCGCGTCTACCAAAACACATATGGAAATTAGTGTCTCCTTGGTGAGATGTCACATTTCTGTCGTCTAAGAGAGCCGAGAAACATATTGATTAGAATGAAGAGAGGATCTAAAGGAGTTCAAAAATAAAACAAAACAAGAAAAATACACCAGGTGATGTTAGAGTACTTTTTAACCATCCTTCCATATTAACTTGGTTACATGATTTTTACACGTTGAAATTCGATTTTCGAAAAACGTAGATCAATAGCTAAAGTTTTTGAAAACCATAAAACGTCCAACATTGCTGCCAGGGAACATTTCGCGGGCTTTTAGTTATTATTCATTACTTTTAGAGTGTTGCATATCGCGAAAGAAATTTCTGAGATTAGAAAGAATGGGTCCAATTTTGCAGCATTGTTTTTCTGACTGAACAAATTTTAGCAAAATTGGGTGATTGGCTACCTTTAATGTTAATTGTACTCTTTTAAACATAACAGGAGCGTTTGAGATAGGAACCTGATTTCCCTAACCTTGCCAAACAGTTATTGCAACCACAGATACTTCGAAATGATAGCGACATGAAAATAGTGACACAGAAATATACAAACTCGTTAAATGACGTTTCTTCATAATGCTAGTTACAAAGATATATCAGTACAAGATATTTGCAATATTAAGAGTATAGATACTTGCCAAGCATTACTTCTCGTGCAAAAGCTTACAGGCAAAATAAATAATTTGCAAATGAATGCTATAAGAAACCTTTGACTCCTTACTATTTCATTGCAAGTGTTAATTTATAAAATTTGATTAATGAAATGGCAACACTTCAGAAGCATCTTCATGGAGCGTATTGTGTCTCCGGTATTAAATTCCCGCCTTGGATACATTCCCATACCCAAGCTGCTTGAATTACGAATTGCTTTTTGCTCGACATTCCCTTGATAAAAAAACCAAGAAAATCAAAGTAGTTAATCAAAATAATACTTTACACACTACTTTATTCGACTCATCGTCATCATCGTTAATCATACTCGGTTAAACGTCTAGTTTTCCCACCAACAGGGGATGGGCAGGTTCTTATGGTTAACTTTCAAGTCACTTAGTTATCGTGCACACTTTCTTCTGCACATTCACTGATGTTAAGTGAGATTCAAATCTAAGAGCATGCTAGTGTTGTACGGAACATTTATGCAACAGGATGACAGCAAAGAAAAATAATGAAAGAATTCTGTCTTACCACCTTCTTTGTGACAATATGTGTTGCGGAATTCTTGTGGTACTCATCCACCACATCTCCATCATATCTGTTACAGTTAAAGTCAGCTAACACAATAAAAATAACCTATTATTCAATATGATCTGAAAAATCCTTAACTAATATAAAACTTAACTTAGATCATACCAATTAATAGTGTGACCAAGATACATGCCCGGGTCTTCCACCAAATTTTTAAAAAGGGTTTCCGTGAAATTTGAGAATGATTCAGTCAAGAGACTAAAGTCCTCTTGATTTCAACTTTGTAATAAGACATACACACCCAGACTGGCTACAATAACGTGAATCACCGATTATAAAAATATAAAAATATAATACACATATAAAAAATCATGTGCTACGCGATAACGAGGCTTCGATTCAAAACGAGGCTAATGCTGTTACACGGAGAGGGACATGGATAGGGAGAAAATAAGAAAGCAAAAGAGTGGAGAGCATATGAGCAGACTAAATTTTTTCCCTCGGGTCAACCAACAATTTGTTCGGTGTGATTGACAAGTACACCCCTGCTCATGGAATATAAATCTGAGAGGGTGCCTGAAATCAACTTGTTTGACGTTTGCGATGGTTTCTTCAGGAGAAATTCTCCTAAGTGCACTTTTAATCTTCCCCCTTTAGACTCCAGCCACAATATGAAATATTATAGAAAACTAGTAACCACAGATCAAAACCTCATAAGGCTTCCTGTTATCGTTAATTATACATTCCACAGACCAAAGCTAAGGAACGACAGAAACTAATTTATCAATATTTCCTGCACGTTTGCTGCAGCAAAAAGATACGCCACAATATATCTTTTTAACTTCTTAACTTCTGCCAAGTCAAGTTCATCGTCAATGTAGAACTTGACGTTTTTAAACAGCGAAGGCAATTCCTATAAAAGGCAATTCATACAACAAGCCAATTGGCATATAATTAAAATAAAACGCAAAGGTACAGACAATAAAAGCAGTGTGATAAATTGGAATAAAATATAGTACTATTATTTAAATAAAGTTCTGATTGTGACCACTGGAGCGTTGAATCCGGGTCTCGCGACCGCAAATCTAACGCTTTTCCTACTAAAAACCGGTGTTGACTAAGTCTAGACATTTCCTGTTGCGCTATTTAGGTCAGTAAATAAGTCGTCAGATCTGTAATCACACATCCAGGTTGTGCCCTTGGTGGTTATAATCATAACTTTACGTCTGCTTCCCACACAAGATCAATTTGTCAACTTCTACAAGGATTTTAGTCCCTTTATACTTCAATAGAACAAAAAGAAAACGAGAATGAGAAAGGCGGTATTTGATGGCAAGGAATTACAGTGTTTGTCTATAGATCATGTCAATATCTATCTGAAAATGGAAATTTGAACCTAATGGGCGTTCAACGAAACCCTTCACAACATGCTGTATTAAGCAGCGGAAATTGGCAATGTACATGGAGAAAATCAAATGCACATTGCACCCGCAGTGCATTGTGTGATGTAGCTTTAGTTCTTCAACCTTGATCGTAAAAATAAGGAGTCCAAAAAAATGCCTTTTTCTTGTAGATACGTTTTATCCCTACCAAACCTATTCCTAAATAAATGTTGTAAGATGACAACAAAAGTAAATGTTGTCCAATGACAACAAAAATAAATGTTGTCCAATGCCAACAAAAATAAATGTTGTCCAATGCCAACAAAAATAAATGTTGT
>JANTCA010010558.1:0-11453 GCA_024741275.1 Chironex yamaguchii | reverse complement strand
CAATGACAACAAAAATAAATGTTGTCCAATGCCAACAAAAATAAATGTTGTCCAATGCCAACAAAAATAAATGTTGTACAGAATTTACCTTCGAAGACTTTTCTTCAGGATGAGTGTATTTCTGCTGATGTTCAAGATTTTTTTGATAGCAAGCAGTTCCATATTTGCAAGCTGGCTGCAAAGCATAATAACAAATAGTTACGACATACAAAAACAACACAGAGCTCAAAACGCTTCACCGATATTGTCCAAGTAAACAAAATACGATAAAAAACGTGAGCATGCGAGATGCGCTGATGATAAAAAATAGTTATCGATAGGGCTATGCTAACTTACCAAAGTATAATGTACTGCATTAGTTGCAAGTTTGTACATGCTAAGGATCGTCTAGATAATGCCAGTTTAGCCCAAATGTAATCTCACAAAAAATCAGGTTTCCCTAAGCCCTACGATAGACAAGGTAGGCGACTCTCTTCACTCTTCATAAACATCGTCGAAGGCAGTTTCTTCTCACATCATACTGATGTTTGCGGCCGCGCCCACCCCAGTTTCTTTAGTCTTTGGGGCACACTGTTGTACAAGCACAGTAAATGCCACAGTAGGGAGCCAGCCCACTGGTAGCACTGTGTGTTTAACTTTCATAATCTATCCCGTCAATGTTGTGTCCTGAGCAGGAAAGCATTATGTACCGTTTTTTAAAGTCATTGGTAGGAACCGGTCGTGGATTCTCACCCCTTGTACACTGAGCAATCTGACACTATGCCATTGCTGCGATATAGGATTGTGACGAGGGAACGAGTCCTTTGGGAGGTAGGATCGAATTAAGCAAAGGTAGATAGAGGTTTTTGCAACCAAGATCTGTCACGCTGACGACCATCAGTGACGCCAAATATTTTCTAACACTGATTAACTTTAACATGATAAAATCAGTAGTGATACTGTCATAGAATTTCATCTGTCAATGGCCAGCACTTGCTCCCCACAATGCACTACGACTCTAGATTACATCTGTGCAGTATAGTCTTATTTAGCCCCAGTAACGCATGTTTATCAATACATGACGTCACAGTTTATACTGAATCCTTTCGCAAAAAGTCGCACGAAAAGCCATGTCAACTTGACGGTATTACTTTGTGTGTCCTAGTTTCACTATTGACAACAATCAAAGTTAAGCCATTGCCTAAATCACGGTCAATCTCCACTTGAGCTACCTGTGACGTCATCATAGATACAGAGCCGGATTGATTTACACTCCTATCTGTTCGATTTTGAAAATAAATTTTGGATGGTCAATTTCGACCGAAAGGAGTAGCCTGAACGAAGAGCACAAGGGTACATATTTGGTTTAGAGCAAGCTGAAGTGTACGTAAAGATGATGCGAGGGCTAATAGAACCGAGCCTCCAATGGGCTACGAATGCCACATATTGTCTACGATATATCAGACCAGTGGCAAGGTACTAAGACAAAAATATTACATAATTCCAAAAGCACGTTGGTATCGACAGTTGAGGTATATAGCCTTACACTTTCATTTGAAAGAATTAAGTTCTTCAATCACCAATTCCCGTGTTTTCTTACATTCAATCAAATATCTGATCAGGTCAGAAAAGAGCAATTACTCATGGACTCCCGTACGGCTTGACCGTATCAACTAGCATCCTCTTGATAAGCCTCAATTGGCCACCTGAATTGGAAACTGCGCCAAGTATCTGCAAGCACACTTTTTCCTATGTCACTAGAGATGGAAGCGACAACGCAGGAAAAATTGTTAAGGGAATCTTAACTATAAATTTACCTTCTTCGGTGACTGATTAGAAGAGTGGGTAGATGGATTATTTTGATCTGATTTTACGTTCCGTTTTGGCGCTTTGTTAACTGCTACTGGCTTTGATGCCATTTCCTTGCTGCCTTGTGCTGTCTCAGACGACGAGGATTGACCAATATCTATTAACAACAAGGTTAAGTTTAACTTTTTAAAGCGTCAAAAAGGACAGTCTCTTTGGATGACCTTCGCGAAGTCTAATTAAATTATACTGATAGTTAAAACTTTGCTTGTAAAATGTCGATATTTAGGAATTAGGAACTGGGGGGCAATAAAAAGTCATTTAAAAAGTTAATTCACGGTATCACGAAGACGGTACGAACACTGTACCCCTCCATGGTGATACCACCATATTATTTGGGCAATTAGGCTACTATCCTCTGATCAACAGACTTCTTCCTTAACAGCGCTGAAACTCATTTTACTAAATTTTAAACGCATAAAAGGCCTAGTAAACCGCGGCAATTCTACGCGGACAGGATAAACATCTTTTAAATTGCAGAAACCAAGAGGAGAAATCCCCGCTGAAGGAAAGTATAATTACTAAGATGTCTTACTTGACAACGATTTCGGTGAGAATTTGAGTGCACTTCGACAAGATTTACAACAAAAAATTACCTGTCTTCTCTTTCGATGCTTCATATAGATTCTGTTAAATAAAAACACAAGATACTCCTTAGAACAACGGACAAATGACAAAACACAATACTGATATGATGTAAATTAGTAATATAAAGTGAAGGTTACAACATACTATGGTAAGTAGACTATGACTAGCTAACTTGGTAATTCAGCAACAAGGCCAAAAACGCAGATGGTGCATTCCAACTATGCATAAATGATAAACAAGAGATGCATTTTAAGTCGAAGGCCCACTGCAGCTTGACAAAAGTTCAACAGCTGACACGTCATCAGCTCATTTAGTTTACATTGTAAAAAACTATTATTCTCAATCGTCGGATCATCAGGTAATTGAATTTTACAAAGCAAGGAAGCAAAATTAAAATTTTTGGCTTCTGTGACCTTCAGCAACCTTCATATTGTGACGTTGTACCAAATGCATAAATAAATAAATAAATAAATAAATAAATAAATAAATAAATAAATAAATAGATAGATAGATAGATAGATAAATAAATAAATAAATAAATATATAGATAGATAGATAGATAGATAGATAGATAGATAGATAGATTTGGATAAGTGGGTGGACTGTAGCTAGAATCAGGACACCAAGAGCACGTCGTTGTAATTAGAGCTGTCCTAAGCAAACCAGGACGGTTAGAATTATTTTAAGTCTTTTTCTAAAAGAGTAATGAAATTGCATCATTTGGCCTCCATCCCTTGATCCCTCAAAATGTTGTTGCAAACGTCAGACGGTCTCAAAGCATCAAAATATTGCACTTCTTAAATTTTCTTTGTTTGAACTTCACTTGACTGTACTTGCATTTGGTGGACCAATTTCATGATTGTTTACAACAAGTGTTCTGTTAGACGTGCCATATTGCCTATGATCATTACTTACTACAAAATATTTAAAGAACAGCTTAACCATTATTAATTAGGCGCTGTGAATATTGACCACCAAAAAAACAGACTAACTACTTCAGCTAATCATCAAAAGGCTTTATTTTCTTACGATCTTATACTCTTTAAATCTGATAAGCAAAGGGAAAGCTTTCTTGCATTCTCATTAATGATCACATTTTCTGTCATGGCAAGTTCCCTGCATACAATTGACACTGATCAGAGATTTTTTCTCTGTGATCTAACTAAATTTAATCATGTGTATAAATGGATGACCCACGCCTGACCAATCTTTCTTTGAAATGCAGACAGATGTGCTTTCTTTATCAGTCTTGCCGAATTAAAGTAAGTCTGGAAGTAAACAACGCTATAGACCAGCTGGATCAAGAATTCAATCTTTATCGTGTTAATGTCTACATATGGTCACAAACGTCTTGTCGTTCCGTGATCCAAAGCCATTCGTTAAAAGTTATGTAATATCTTGAATCCTTGATGATAAAAAGTATAAAAAATCCTTGCAAAAACAAAAATCGTCGGCCATTGACCCAGATGGAACTAATCAAACAGACAATCAAAGTATTAAGGAAAGCCTTCATAAAGTCAAGGTGGAGTTAAAATTGCTTGTTTCCCTAAAAGGCCAATGAAAAGTACGCTCAAAAGATGTTAATAGTTAAAAAACGAAGCCTCGACTTGAAATGTCAAATGCGATTCAAATATGGTCCCATGGAGTAGTACAAAGAAAAAACTCCCATTGAAAAGATATGTAGATGAGTTTGCTATTAATTATGCTGACGAAAAAACTCACACATGCTACAAAAAATTTGTTGCTTTTAAAAAAGGTACGTAAGCAAGCTTAAAACACGTTTTGTAGCTTAAGGAAAAAAATCTATAAAAAAGCAACGTGTACAAAACTATGAAATTTACCTTATAAGAAGAAAAGCGATGCACACAAAAAACATTTAATTTACTCTAGAAGAAGAAGAGGGATGTATACCAAGCCATGAAATTTGCTATAGGAGAAGGAAAGCGATGCATACAAAATTACAAAATTAACTCTAGAAGAAGAAGCGCGATGCATACCAAACCATGAAATTTGCTATAGGAGAAGGAAAGCGATCCATACAAAATTATAAAATTTACTCTAGAAGAAGAAGCGCGTTGAATACCAAAGCATGAAATTTACTCAAGGAGAAGGAAAGCGATGCATACAAAATTATAAAATTTACTCTAGAAGAGGAAAAGCGATGTATATCAAAACATGAAATTTACTCTAGAAGAAGAAGCGCGTTGTATACCAAACCATGAAATTTACTCAAGGAGAAGGAAAGCGATGCATACAAAATTATAAAATTTACTCTAGACGAAGAAGCGCGATGCATACCAAACCATAAAATTTACTCTAGAAGAGGAAAAGCGATCCATACAAAATTATAAAATTTACTCTAGAAGAAGAAGCGCGTTGTATACCAAACCATGAAATTCACTCAAGGAGAAGGAAAGCGATGCATACAAAATTATAAAATTTACTCTAGAAGAGGAAAAGCGATGTATACCAAAACATGAAATTTTCTCTAGAAGAAGAAGCGCGATGTGTACCAAACCATGAAATTTGCTATAGGGGAAGGAAAGTGATGCATACAAAATTATAAAATTTACTCTAGACGAAGAAGCGCGATGTATACCAAACCATGAAATTTGCTACAGGAGAAGGAAAGCGATGTATACAAAATTACAAAATTTACTCTAGAAGAAAAAAAGCGATGTATACCAAACCATGAAATTTACTCTAGAAGAAGAAGCGCGATGTGTACCAAGCCACGAAATTTGCTATAGGTGAAGGAAAGCGATGTATATATAAACTATAAAATTGTCCCTATGTTTATGTTCAAGGGGAAGCATATTAAGCGAGGATAATATGGAAGTTTGTTTACAAAGTTTGATTCTGGCAATTTATCATCCATGTCCAGAACTGGTAAAACAAAGATACGCTATTGGAAGGCACCTTGCAACCGTGATGTCAACTACAGATGTATCATACTTGAATTTTAGGCTGTTAATCCACAAATATGTGATGTGAGGGGTGCCTGGCCTTTTTACACCAGCGTAAAATTTGGAATTTTCTAGTCGATTGGCGCCAATTTTAGCTCTTGTTAAAAACATAATACCGAGTTATATTTAAGGCACACACCACGCATGTAAAGAGCCTGAAATTTAGTGACGTTAATGTTTACAGCCTCTGGCTTCAATCTGTGGTGTAAGGAATCGATTGATTCCAGAATGGTACAGCACGACAAAAGTCTCCTATGTCTTCTGAATTGGAAATTCACTATTTCGGAGTTAGAGTAAGAATTCATCGATTTTAAACATTTTCTCCAGAGTATTGGCGTGTAAATTTGCGTAGGAGGAAATCTGAGACTTTCTCTATGAAAGAGGTAGAAAGTAATTGACAAATTCATAAAACTTTTTCAAGAAAAGCATGTCATCAATAGGCTGTTATAAAACAATTCCAGCCTGAGCAGGACAAAACGATTTGAAACTTATCATATATTAAGCAGTTCGCTTTAGCAAATAGTCGTACGCCCACCAGAAATATGGCTGGGGAGGTCTCTAAAACTTTTGTCAATGACAACTGACAAGCTTTCCTTAATTTTGGCTATAGTAACATCATTTTCATAGTGTGTACACCGTCCGTGAAATACCTTTGTGGAAAACAGACATAATATCCACGGTTACAATCAACTCTAGTTTCAATAGCGACAAAAGGCTTAGCTGCTTTCATTGGTTACCGTGGTCTCATTATAGTCTTGCAAACAGCTGATGATAAAGTCCAATCTTTAGCTTCGAGGGGGATTTGATGATTAAGTGTAATTTAAAGTTTATATCCATCAGACCACAGGAGTGGTAGAATGTCGCATATAAATTCAAATCGTGGACTGTGCTAAATATCAGTTCGTTTAATCTAAACTTATATATATCTAAACTGTTTACTCCTTACTGCACCAAAATGCAAAAAAGTGCACTAACATAATTCAACTAATTCAACTCTAAGGAACGAAAGAGATGTCTTTTCCAACTGTGCTTCATTCCATCTTTGATTTGGGCCAAGGAAGCTGCTTACACTAGTTCTTTCCCACTACTCCTTCGACTGAAAGCTAGCACCTCGCTTACATCAGTTCCTTTCCATTTCTCTTTCTGAAAGACTACCAAGCTGCCTACATCAGTTCCTTTCACCTATCTCTTCAAGAGACTACCAAGCTTTTTACATCAGTTTCTTTGCACCTCTTTTTCCAAGAAACTACCAAGCCGCTTACATCACCTCTAATTCTAAGAGACTACCAAGCTGCGTACATCAGTTCCTTCCCACTATTACTTCGATTGAAACCTGGCAACCTGATTACATCAATTTCTTTGCACCTCTCTTTCTGAGAGACTACCAAGCTGCTTACATCACTTCCTTTCACCTATCTCTCCAAGAAGCTACCAAGTTTCTTACATCAGTTTCTTTGCACCTCTCTGTCCAAGAAACTACCAAGCCGCTTACATCACCTCTCTTCCTAAGAGACTACGAAGCTGCGTACATCAGTTCCTTCCCACTATTACTTCGATTGAAACCTGGCAACCTGATTACATCAATTTCTTTGCACCTCTCTTTCTGAGAGATTACCAAGCTGCGTACATCAGTTCCTTTCCACCTCTCTTTCATAGAGACTACCAAGCTGCTTACATCACTTCCTTTCACCTATCTCTCCAAGAAGCTACCAAGCTTCTTGCATCAGTTTCTTTGCACCTCTCTTTCCAAGAAACTACCAAGCCGCTTACATCACCTCTATTTCTAAGAGACTTCCAAGCTGCGTACATCAGTTCCTTCCCACTATTACTTCGATTGAAACCTGGCAACCTCATTACATCAATTTCTTTGCACCTCTCTTTCTGAGAGACTACCAAGCTGCTTACATCACTTCCTTTCACCTATCTCTCCAAGAAGCTACCAAGCTTCTTACATCAGTTTCTTTGCACCTCTCTTTCCAAGAAACTACCAAGCCGCTTACATCACCTCTCTTTCTGAGAGACTACCAAGCTGCTTACATGAGTTCCTTTCCACCTCTCTTTCTAATAGACTACGAAGCTGCTTACATCAGTTCCTTTCACCTCTCTTTCACAGAGACTACCAAAGTGCTTACATGAGCTCGTCTCACCTCTCTTCCTAAGAAACTACCAAGCTGGACATCAGTTTCTTTCACCTCTTTTTCACAGAGACTACCAAAGTGCTTACATGAGTTCGTCTCGCCTCTCTTCCTAAGAGACTACCAAGCTGCTTACATCAGTTCCTTTGCACCTTTCTTGCTAAGGGACTAACTATCTGCTTACAAGACAGCATTTAAACAATATGTGGATGAGGATGAGGACAAAGTCTGGCGAAGTAAACTGATGATCATACCACTATCTACCGCACTTGAGAGAGAGAGAGAGAGAGAGAGAGAGAGAGAGACAGATGAGAGGGTGTATGGGTGCATGTGCGCAAGTGTGTGTGAATGTATGTGAGTGTGTGTGTGAAAGAGAAAAAGATACAGAGAGAGGGACAGAGAGAGAGGGAAGGAGAGAGCCGTGACCTCATGACGTGATAAACCCCTGCATCAATTGATTCATCTATGTATGCAAGATATAGCATATATAAAATATAAAAGCTCATATGAAGCCCAAAATCAAGTCATACAGATCATGCTCTGTAACAATTCAGCAAAAACGTGTATAGCAGGACGTCATGGAATAAATTAATAAGAATGCAAGTGTCGACAAATAAAAGATTAATTACATCACAGATGTCGGCAAGAACAACCAAATGCCGCGTCATCGACAGAGTAACCAAATTTCAACACAATTTTTAAAACGTCACGCGCCGCTGAGAAGCCTGTTTTGTGGCAAGTAAAACAAGTGCTTGACAGATTCTACCGATTCACGAGAGAAACACATGAAAATCAAAGCGGTATAAGAGGTCGAATGAAAGGAGATAATCTTTTAAATCTGTAACAGTATTTCACAAGTAATCAGAGAGAGAGAAGGTCTAGCCTGCCAAAGTAAAGACCACGACAATGGGCTACTTGCGTCAGAAGGCAATTACATAAATCGCTTTCTACTGGGGTTTTTGCCATCATGAGCTGTTAAAAGACGCCTTTTTGGACAGAAAACGACTCAGCTCTAGTGTTCACATTTCAGTTGCTCTTTCCAGTCCAAAGATGAAAATTAAACTCCCTATAATGCCGTATTACTGACGTATTAAGGTATAACTGAACATCAGTAGACAAACGGTAAAAGCAATTAAAGACAAAAAGGACGGCAAATAGGAGGAACAAGCTTAATAAACTCAGTATTTTTAAAGTAAAATCATCGAGGGAACTGAAAAACAAGCATCGTCTTCCCACCAGATGAGGTGTAGAGAGGAAGAAAAATCATAGGGCACAACGTAATATGAATCTGGAGCGAAACAAAGGTTCGAGACGTTACAAATTAAACAGGACCGTAAAAGAATGTTGCCTTAATAATGATGTGAAGTTTTTTTTAGAAAGATTGGATCTTGTGTAGAATCTTGTGATCTAAAGTTCAAGAAAAATGCCAAGCAAAGCCATCGTGGTATACTGGGTAACATGAGCCAGTGGTTGCGCGTTCGAGTCCGCGCCATCGAAAACAAAGTATCATTGGCGAGTGAAGGTAACGCGACCCACTCTCATTAAGAGCTAGTAAATTCCAAAACGGGAATGGCATAAAAATTAGGTATGTTCCATAACGAGTATTCTACAAGTCTAAAATAAAATACAAATTTTATACAACAAAGAAATGGACAAACATCTGTTCATATGGAATAATCAGCTGAAAGAATACACAATACCAAGGTTCGTGACAGTAGCTTCAAACAGTAGAATATAATATACTCAAAAGTCAAAACTAATCATCGAGATAAGTCAAACAAATCCTTTAAGGTATTTGTAATTCCACCGAGCATCAAGTACGCAAAACGTAGTACACCTCATCATCTTGAATAGAGATTGTAGAGAAGAACATATGGTAAGAAGCCGTTAACCTACATAGATTATGCAATGTCAAAGCCAAAATGGTAGTGGAAAGCACGTCCTGATGATATTGGTAAGGAATCTTTGGATCATTTCTGTTGAACTAATCAGTCTGGAGGAAAAACACCTGGTTTTGTAGAAGAAACCCTTGGTTAAAGCTCAAATGTTTGTTTAGTAGAACTTACTACTGTCCGTAAAACTATCCTGGTTACCTCTATCTGGAACTAACCACAAGATAAAGCCAAGATAAACAACCTGCAAGATTAACAATGTTATTTAAGTTCAACATATACCGATGATTTTCAGTCACGCAAACGATCAACACAGAATCTTGGATGTTATATCCAGACTTCAATGACTGAAATATTTCTACTCTTGGAAAGATTTGTTCAGCTCAATATACGTAACATCAAAATTTTTAACATGATGTTTTTCATCTAATCGGTGACAGGCAAATAGTATCCATAATTCAGCAATTTGTGTTTGAGATGCGCACATTTAGGGTTCTGAAACACTCTTCCTTTACCACTGCAACTGTCCTAGACATTACATCTAACAAACAGAAAAGGTACCACTGACAGCAATGGTTATTACAAACTTAATAAATCATACTTAGTCTTACTTCAACCATGTCTGCTACGTTGGAAAGATGTTTAGTGCATAGAGATTGTAATGTATCAGTTTTCTACAGCAAAGTCGCATCTAAAACTAACGTCCGGGCAACAATTAAGGTATTTCTAAATAAACTGAGTGCCATAGACGTAAACAGACAGATACTGGCACCACGTGCCCTTTAGGAATAGAGACCTGTCAGGGTTGACAAGTAGAAGATTCGTTGCAGACACTATTGTAAGCATTAAAACTTAATTCCAGTATAAGGAATGAAATACTAATTACACCTTTTATAAATGTGTATCCTGAAATTCGAGAATAAGCTGAGAAAGTGAATGAATTTCTAATTTAGTAATAAAACTAAGGTACGGGTACAGTAATTCAACGAAGAACCTGTCATTGCCAACCACCATTCGGATGTATTCAGTGGACGTTTGGAAGAGCTAAGCTTATTAAATTCTTAACAAAGTCAGCTGGATTAGACTCACGATTTAAAGTTGAAGTGGAAGATTACAATTTACTTTAAGAAATCTGCCGTGTTAACAAGAATTGTAATAGTATCAAATCTTATTAACAACCAGAATATTGAAGAGCTAGTCTATATCTGTGGTGTTATAATATCGAGGAGTAACTAGATAGCTAGTCAGTAGCTTATGATCCAAAGTTAAGAAACATGGCGTTTGGGACGCAACAGTCAAGCAACATCCAGTTTCAGACTGTCCTTGGGCTACTGCAACTTACAGCTAACACTTCCATGTACGGTCTGGTTTCACATATACGATAATTTGATTAGGTACTACTCAGTACCGTATGCCTCACTTTGGAGGTAAATAAAACAAGGTATACTCTTTTGAGCAGAATGAAGTACACAAGACGCTCTAACATTCTCATTTATGAGACTGAATAAACAAGTTAAAGGGTTTTAGACTGATAAAAGCCAAGACAAATGGTAACACTGGTTGTGGGGAAAACAAATCAGAATGAGATACAGTACAACAGTTAAGTCTTGAATACACAGATAGATGTCATGTTTTTACGATTTAAAGCTAGTTTTTCTAAGGAGATGTTATGCTAAACTGTCACTATTCTATTAACAGTCTACTGCCATAAGTATACTAAGTAATGCAGGGTGCTCAATTTATATACCTGATACTCCTGGCTCTACACTAGGTAACGTAACGAGTCAATGGTGGTTTGTGTTGGTTGAGAATATGCTGATACAAAATCCAACATGATGAAGAGTTGGGATCACCCTGCTCAATCTAGGACATAAATCACACTAGTTACATAACTTTATAAGCATCAATTAGCCTCGAAGAGCCACCACTTGGTGACGTGGTCTCCGGCTTCTATTACTACTACTACTACTACTACTACTACTACTACTACTACTACTACTACTACTACTACTACTACTACTACTACT
>JANTCA010010557.1:35310-50365 GCA_024741275.1 Chironex yamaguchii | reverse complement strand
CAAATATTATTTATATCAAATATTATTTATATCAAATATTATTTATATCAAATATTATTTATATCAAATATTATTTATATCAAATGTTATTTATATCAAATATTATTTATATCAAATATTATTTATATCAAATCTAAGTTTTTGGTTCACAATCTGCCTTAAAAATAGATAAACACTTATACATTTTAGAAAGGAAATGTTCAAACAACTTGCCCTTTATAAATCAAAGACTATTAATAGAAATGTCTGTTATACTAAGATCTCTGCTGTATTGCAAACTTTTATTACCTTTTTTGACTTATTCCTGTTACGGTGCATTTTACGGCAGTTGCAAATCTATCTTCCCTATGACATATATTAATATCAATCAATTGGTTATATATATATAACCAATTGATTGATTTATATATTAATTCGTCCATCTATTTGTTTATATATTTGTCCATTTATTTACTTATGTATGTGTTATATATGTATTTGTTTGCTTACTTGCTTATTTAAATGCTTATAAGATATGTGCATAATAATAATGCTTATAATAATATAAGCATAATATATTATGCTTCGTGAATGGTTTTGACCTTTCTTGGTGGCAAATTGAGTTTTTTACTAGGAAAACCAAAGTTTCTTGGTCAATTTGTTGTTCAAATTTGTTGACTGTTAAAACCAATTTTTCCCTTACCGTTTTGTATAGATTTTATTGAGAAGCACGACAATTATCCATCTAGCTTAGAAAAATTGTATACTTAAATTGAGTTTTTTAAACATATCCGGATTGCATGTGTGACGTAAAAATTTTGACATATCTCGCTACATGCAATAATACATGCACCTCAGACTGGTTATTGAACATCAAACTTGTCATTGAGCAAGTTCCACAAGTTACAACTTTTCAGTACATGTTATTTATAGACTGGCTGTTAACCATAAGCTTAGTACTCTTGAAATGGTACCAAATAATAAGTCTATCCAAATTATAACACAAGGATTACAAAAATCAATGGTGGTATTAAAATAAGCTGTTAATGGTTTAAAATCATCAGACATATTCATCTTCAAATACGTCCAAAAACATATTCTCCTAAAATATATGTTGCATATTGTACCTACTGGTTTTGTCAATTAGAAGAGCTTCATCAACTGTCACACAGGAGCATGTAGTTCTCCCAAAGCCAGGAAGAACACGAGATCATGACGTGTCTTTTCAAGCTCAAGTTGTCCCGTTCGCCACCTTGCCTTTGTTTTACGTCCTCTATTCTTCTCTTTCCCTCTCTGTCTCCTCCTTTTCGGGTACGCTTGTCTTCTGCTTGCCTCTCTGTCAGCACCTGAGCACGTTCACACAGCCTGCTCCACCTTCTATGGGCAGCACCGGCCTAATGCAATTTTACCTGGCGCGTTTTTTTTCTGGAATCACAAAGTTAACAATTTCCACCAAAATCTCTCTGACGTGACTGAAAGCAAAATCGACATTGTCCTTACATTGTCAGAAGCCATGGTTGTGGCTACGCATCCAACTACGCGACATTATAATAAGTATAATCAAATCAGTACCTGGTTTTATTTACATACTGTCGGCCACTCTCTGCTCTAGTCATGCGCGTTAAAAACAGAAATTAACATCAGCAGATGGTCAGTTTGAAAGCAAGGAGACAAGGCAACATCTTGCTACTTTGCGTTCGAATTATCTAGTCACCAATCCTCAGCTCAGCCAGCATGACGACGACTGAATGACTGATGACGTCAAGACGTACATCACTATGTCAACATAGACACAAGACTTCCTCATACGTCGACAAGAAAGAAGAGCCTCACAGTGAGTGAAACCTGAGAAAGTATCCCATGGTAAGTAACCTTTACGAGACTATTCCATAATGACTGACCTACTGTTGTACTAACAAACCTAATGGCCTTTGATGGTCCAGTATCTAACCGTAACCACTTACATACATAACAATACCAACTGCGCATCGTCATTTAATTACTTAGTTAATTAGGATTTGACATTTGTCGTTCTTGAAGAAACCTAAAGTCAAAATTCACGATAATTGCAGTCGTATAAAAACCAAATTATATGATAAACCATAACATATATGAAAACATAATATCAGTGCAAAAGATAATTTAGAAAAATATAATCTAATTAATAACGTTCCTCTTTAATAAGCCATTATAAAAATTTCTAGTGGCTACGTTGATAGAATCTCTTAATGCTGAAACGTTTCTATCTTGTCGGGGAAGATGGAAACGGTGTTTTTATATATTTTCCCATAATTAAGAACATATAAAAACATAAAAATATATAATTTCCTATTTAAAAGGAAGGTTAAGTTAAAACTTGGGGTTTTTTAACACCCTAATGGCCTTTTAGAAGTGTGCAACTTCAATTCGTTTTAAGGATTATTTGAAACACATGTGATAAAATAACTCAGGACAGTTGAGGAAAAATGCTTAACTTTGTGCAAAACGCTCGACACAAGATTAACAGATGTCCTTTGCAAAAGGGATCTATAGTGGTAAATTTCAATGATTATACCACTTCGCTTTGCCAAAATAATAATAATTAATTCCCCAAACCATACTGAGATAAGTCACTATTAGAATTTCAAATAATATTCAACAAAATCAAATAATGCTTAGACAATGTTTCGCGTTTTTCAACATACAACTATGCTTGATTTGCACCTCTAATGATAATCTCTTTATTTCATATTAGATGGCGGAGAAAAATTGTTGGCGGAGGCTCTACAACCTGCAAGCAATCTTAAGCCCCAGATGTTTCTCCAGTCTTTAGCAGACTCTGCACGCAAGACAATCAAAACATCGCCTGCTTTGCAATCTCCAATAGCTGTTGTTTCGCACTTGAATCCTGTTATAGAAAAGGAGAATCCAACGAGACAGATTCCGTTCCAACTGAACAAAGATATGATGTCGTTCCATGGTCAAAGTATACCTCTTCCACGACAGCAACCTTTACCAGTTCATTTCTTCAGCACACCCAGGCAGCAGACAAGTGTAGCTGTACAAACTCAAAATATGCCATCCGATTTTAACGAAGTCATTTCTAATCCTTCTACCGATACGCGATACCATTTACCTGTAAGTACACTCATCAACAACCGTCCGACGTATAATCCAAGACAAAGACAACCTCTGCCTGGTCAAGCGCGGGCTATTTTATGGCGTGCACAGACCAAAATGGCATCAATTGATGCCCCCAAAAGCATCAATTTGCATCCAGAATTACGCGCTATGAAAGTGCATGGATTTGGCTTGGATGCTAGTCATCTTGCCTTCCCAGTTTCTATATCAGAACCCATAAAGCGTAAAGAAGAACCGGTGATTACCGAAGTTCGTAATGCATTCAATGAATACCTTAGAAAGGTACCTGTCGAGTATCGGAAGGGATTATCACTGTCTGATGGACCCACGTTGCATTTAGTGCAGACGAAGGATCTGCCTACTACCCGTACTGCATTGCAGAATGCCGACAAAAGGATACTTTCTTTTAAATCTCATGAAAATCTGATTCACAAAGATCCAACAAATGCCATGACCCAGAGCAGAAATTCAGCAGCAAGTTTAGAAATTGCAAGAGCTGCAAAACTTGGTTTAATGTCTCCAGTTGAAACTCATCCTAGTAGCATTAATCATGCAAAGAATTCCAAAGATATTAATATTGAAATGAGGCAAGGTACATTTACACTTCCTGCTATCAACGATGTCAATAACCAACAAAATATCAATCAAGTCCTTGATCAAGCAATCAGTCAGCTATCCGAAGCCCAATCACATGAGCCTGATAAGTCATCCAGCAAAGAAGCCGATTTGGCACAAAGAATCCTCACATCTCTTCGCTTTCATCCGCGAGTTGACACTGGAAATGAACAGAAAACGCTAGGTGAGGCCAAATATAAACAAAAGCAATTGGCAACCAAGAAACAAAAGACGGTTTTTACGCCAAATCCACATATTACAGATCCAAGATTAATGCCAAGGAAAAGATTATTTCCAATGAGAAGAATTGGAAAGCAATCTTATGCACTTTCCCATGCTTCAACAAAACAGACTGACAGGACGAGAAATAGAGGAAGACTAAACCTCTCGCAAAATACAGTAGGCAAAAAGCGGACAAAAGCTGAACAAATACCCATCAACAGTTTCAGTATGAATTCTAAGATTCATGATTTTTATATGGCTATGAAAGCTAAGCCAGTGTCTCCAATGTCAGGATATCATGCAGGCAATGCTCTTGTTTCCTCAAACCACCAATTACAAGCTGCAGTCTCTACTGCTAATTCTCCTGCACTTCTCCCTAATGCCAAGGCAAAGGTTGCTTCCTTAGGAAGAAACGTATCCCGCGAAGAGAAATTTTTAGCGACAAAGAAAATTTCATTCTCGTTCTATGGAGCAAAGGATGCTCCTTTAAGCTACACCAAGCTTGGGTCTCAGCGCGTTGCCCCTCTGGCGAAGCCTGTTAAATCTTCTTCCGTCAGAGGCAAATCGGAGGAAGACCTATCCCACTTCGTCTTCTCTCACCGGCCTGTTTCCATGGCTTCCTTCCGGAAACAGCTCCACAGTTCTAATGCCGCTGGCATCAAGAGACTAGGCGTCACTTCATTGCATGGGTCTTCTTCTTTGAGGAATACGAACAATCAACTTTCTGCTAGTCACATATTTAATGAGAAAAAGAAAAGCGTCTCTCTAGAAGGACTGAAAAATAAACAAATACACTCTTTGAGCAACTTAAATGACAAATCTTCAAAAACATTATTGACGAAAAATGTAAACTGGCCTAAAACGAACTCAGTGACGAAGAATCCTTCCAATTCCCTTGGTAACGGCCTTCGATCGAGCTCTGTCAGTTCTCGCGATCGTTTCAGACAGAAAAGCGCTAGAAAGCATGCACAAGATACACTTCACCTTCCTACCTTAGCAGCTATTCAAGGACAATTAAATAATGTCTCAGAAGTTCTTGCCGACCGTATTTTAAACAACATGCTCCATCATTCTAATGGCGCTACAAATCAAGCTTCCCAGCTCAATATGAATCTTTTGGCTGGCAAATTACCCCAGACAACAGACAAGGAAACCTCTAATTTTCTGAACAAGATTGCATCGGAAGTAGTACAATCAAGTCTCCTTAACAGCCCCAGAAGACTGAAAACGAAGCGCGCGCGTCATTTAAAAGACCAGACTCCATTCCAAAGGAAGATTATAAACCAGAAGAGACAAGGAAGTCGAACAAGGAACATCAAATCCGTTCCCTCTTTTATTAGCAATAAAATGCTTGTGAGTCCATTGACAGCTACCACTAAACCTTTTCAGCGTTCTTTCGTTACCTCAGATCCTGCCAAAGTCTTGGATGCTCAATCTATGCCTCGTACTGCCGGTTTCCTTCTGCCAGCCTCATCTCGTGGTCTCTCTTATTCTCCTTCTTTGATGCTTCCTAAGTCTTATCTTGCTCGTCCCTCTCAAGCTGGTTTATCAGGTGGGAAAACTTTTTATACATACGCTCTGTCTTCTCTATATTTTTAGCAAACACAATTTGTTAGTACGTAACGTATAATACACACGATACAACGGTGTAAGTGGAGCACAGTGTGCATAACACGCATTGCAACAGAGAGTGTCACAATATTACACAATGCACTAAAGTGTGTCTTCTGAATAGTACTCGATGGAACATAATGTGCAACAACACAACACGATGCAATGCAGAGTGTGATAATCTCGCATGATCTACCATTTTGTGTCACAATAGTACACGATATAACAAAGTGTAATCAGACTAGACAAAACGACACAGCGTCATAACATCACACCATACAACGCAGAGTGCCATAACATCACACGAGGCAACACACAGAGTGATAACATTACACGATACAATACAGTCTTAACACCAAAGGACCTAACAAGGTGTTATGACGCCACAATATACCCCACAGTGTGCAACAAAGTCAACAGCATACAGATTACCTCAGTTGATGCAAAAGTGTGTAAAGTATGGTCGTTTCATCAAATACTAGCAAACACAATTAAACACAGTAGCTTAAACTGAACGTTTCACACTTCTCTCTAAGACTTCGCACAGAACATTTCTAGATAATACACCTTGCACATCATGACCCAAACTATGTCTAAATACTCTCTTTATCGGGGTTGGTTTTGCTAAAGTATTTTTAATTTAACTGTATTGATAAATTTGAAGAAAATAGGCAAAGTACAACGACTGTTTTATTAAGACAAACACCTGCACAGACATGGTGACACATGAAAGCATTCCACCATTTTTACCTATGCGTTATTAGTCAAACATATTTGCTCCATTGCAGTAGACATATGTGGTTACTAGTATGATTATGCTATAAAGAATTCATATCTAGATCAATTAAATACAACACATATTGATGTTTTGTGAGTGTAATATATATATGTATATATTTATACATTCCCCTTGTGTACAATTTGTCAAAAATAGATACTTTTCGCCTCACACCTTTTTGAATGTGATTGAGTGTTGGAATGTCTTGAGTGTGTTTGAATGTGTTTAAATGGAAGACGATGTCACGAGTATAATGCGTAAATAATGCCAAGAGATAAATGATGTCAGCTGGCTAATGTAAATTTTATTTTCTTCTTCTGCTTTCTCCCTCTTCTCTCCTTGTCCCTTTCTCTTTCCGTTTTCAGTTTTCTCTTTTCATTCTACTGTTTCCTCCATTCTGCGATTTTCCCACTCGTCCACTATTTTCCCAACCTTTCCCTCTTCCCTTCTTGATTTGTTCTCTCTCCATTCTTCCCTTTCCCTATTCTTGCTTTCTCTCAATTCCATCCTGGTGTCCTCATTCTCTTATTTTCCCACTTTTTTCTCTCTTATGGTTCTCCTTTTCTCCATTGCTCTCCTTCTTTCCTGGTTCTCTCGTGTCTCCTTTCTCCTCTTTCTCGTTCTTTTCTCTACACTCTCTCCCTTCTTTCGTCTTATTCTTTCTAATACTTTACATAGGTCTCTTGCATTTTTCTTAATTAGTCTGTGCTGCAAGTGTAGATCGGGAAGAGGTGAGAGGCATGCGCAAACTATCATGCAGAGAAAGGTAACAAAAAGAGAATGATGAAGTGAAAAATAAAATAGTATAGCATACAATCTGATATTAAATCCATCCCATGATTGTGGTAAGGGTATTAATAGATCAAACAAACATGAATCATGATAACTCAAGGAGACGTGAGGTGAAATTATCATTTTATTGCATTTGCATTACACATCCGTTTGCCATTTTATTGCATTTGCATTACACATCCGTTTGCCATTTTATTGCATTTGCATTACACATCCGTTTGCCATTTTATTGCATTTGCATTACACATCTCCTTGCCATTTTTTTACGATTCAGCATCAGTCCAATCTGCGAGGGACCAAACATGGAATCAACAATTATCTACCCCCAATAATGAACCAGGTCAGATCAAGCAACAAATTTTGTCTGCAATTGGTAAGTTTCTCTTAGGGATTCAAGATATGCTGTCTCGTGTCTCATTATACGCGGATTGTATTGAGCATTTGATGCACTTACCATTTTCTCCTATCAAAGTCACAAATGAAAACGGCAATCCTTTAACATCAGACCACGATAAACGAAAAAAGCCCTTAATACCATCAGCAATGTTCTGTAAGACAAGCTCTTTAAAAAGTTTTCTTGAAGTTACAAACATCACGCAGGGATTACAAAATGTCTCTTGCTTCTCAAATTCGGAGATTCATACTTAAACTTCTTTCTGTCTGGTGTTTGCAATTAGATGAAGTTGAATATAAATGAAAAACTGAAAGCTGTACAGTATGCAAACACAAAAGAATATTGACTGATTGATGAAGTAATAAGTTGATTAACTCAGGTGTCTGAAAAATAAGATGCAGCTACCCAATCAAACACAAATCAAAATTAATGTTATTTAAAGCTAGACTCGAAGTCAATATTTCTAAATAATTATTGTAACAGCGAGAGGCGTTGTACTGCATCACGTACTTTTTTGTGTACGTCGTACAGTCAAACGTACGGTCTCGTACGGTCTCAATTAATTTCTTTGCAGCTTTTCTTTTGTATAAAAAATTGAAAACATACTCATTACAAATAGCACTTATTATAAGTGCAAAGTATTATCGTTTGAATGTCCAAATATTGTCCAAGGATTCAGCGTTGTGAAAAGTATTGTCAATTGGGAAAATATATATGGGTATAAAATATATTATGTGTTAGTCACTAAATATGCAAATGTATACTTACGCTCTGTTTTTCAAAGTAAAGAACTGAAAGTCTAAAATAATAAAAATTATATTCTTTGACTGGAAAATTGATATGTTTACAAACAAAATGGCTTCCGCAAAGTACAAGTAATGATCTCGGCTCTTTAGAACACGCTTCATCAAAAACATGATTGAAAAAGCATTAAAACATGGTTGAAAAAGCATTAAAACAAGATATTAATGTATAGAAACATCAACTTGACTGTTTTTCTGTTAGTGAGATATAAACATTACAAAATAGTGACAAAAAGTTGATATGCAATAAGAAAATGGTAGATAGAAGTAAAGTAAAAAAATCTAACGGACCTACTAATATTATTAAACGTAGACTGGAGTTATATCTTGCCAATAATATAAGAGAAATTTAGCCAAAGAATCTCACGTTTTATTAAGACTTTTTTTTCACTAAATACAATTAAATATAAATCTTAAGTCTTTCAGACCTAAATATTAGAAATAAGTAATATGAAATTGATATGTAGATGATAAAGTGAAAAAAATCAACAGACCTACTAATATTATTAAAGGGGACATTCGACTTATCTTGCATTAACTATAAAGAAAATTTAACCAGAGAATTCCACTTTATGTTAAGACTTCTTTTGGACTGAATATACCTGAAAATATCAATTTTTGGTTACAAAACTAAATAACTCTATCGCTTGATGCAACAGTAAGAATTTACCATGTGAGCACTGCAATTCAGTGATAAAATACACTTGCATAAACTTACTATCATGTTTGAATGACAAAGTCACAATTTAAAAGAAACAAAATAGTTTTGCTTGATGTTTACACTCTTACGCAAAGTGGTGCAAAATTATTGTTTCGTTTAAACATTTCAGCAATTTGTTTCTATTAAATTCCATTTTACACTACTTTCATCAGCAAAACGCAAAATAAAGACTGTCTAGATAAAGTAGTAGTAGTAAGACGCCTGCCACCCAAGTCATTTTATAACCATAATCAAAATCTGAGAAGTACCTACTTTTATAACAGCTCATAGACATAAAAATTTTTCATCATACACTCTTGCGTTAATGGAGGTTTGTAAACTAGCAGGGCGTACTTGCTATTTACAAGATCAACCAGGATGGCAAAAACGCTTACGTTCACGGAAGATATAGTGTCCACTCATCTATACACAACCACGGATTTCAATTTTTCCAAGGTAATATACTCTGTATATCTGTTTGTTTTCATAACTTTCACTGTGATACTAAAACATGGGAATTTGTATTATATACTCTTCACAAATTTTTCTCTTATCTTAACATTGTCTTAGGCTTAAGGTTACAAGTCTGATAGTATCCACTGAAGTTTGTTCCAGATAAATCTTTGATGCTTATTTACCTATTTCGGGAGTCAGCTACATAAAACAATTTTTAGTAAATACCTGGTCATCAATGAAAGATGTATTTGCGTTTTATAAATACTGAAGATAGAGTATTATAGATTTATGTAAAGAGTAAGCACATTGCACTATGCATCGTAAGCTGCAATACAGCCCTTTAGTACAGCATTTGTTTGAATATAAATATAACTTGGCTTGTAGTATGTAATTGTAGCAGTACCATAGTGGTAGGGTATTCGCTTTGTTTGAGGCAGGTTGAGGGTTTGGATCCAAGACAAGGTCATGTCAAAGTTTATAAAAATGGTACATAATGCTTCCCTCCTTAGCATTTAGCATTTATGAGATAGATTATGGAAGTTAAACATACATTGTTACCTGTGAGCCAAACTCCTACTATAACTTTACTGTGCTTGCGCAGCTTTGTGGCTTCAAGTTGAGAAAAACGGAGAGGGTTGCCGCCCTGTACATCAAAATGATATCAGAAAGAATTCATAATATGCTGCACAGGGTAAGACCCAATCCTGACACTGAATAATTTCATGAAGAGATTTAAGGAGGTCAATTCACTAGCTTACTGTTTGGGTCAAGGAATACAACTCACTAGTATAAAGCACGATGAGGCAATTTAGATCTGAAAGACGTCTAGGCCATGCGACACATGCTCAAGGTGATATCTCAATTTCTTCTAACATGCAGCTACTATCCTTGTTAATCGTCTGTAAATTAGTTGTCAGCACTTGCAAATTGATAGATTATAAGTTTGAAAGCTCTTAATCAATGTAACTGTATTGGCAAATAGCCGAAACGGTGGTCGTCAAACAAAGTGCAAGTAGAAATTTATGATGTTTCGTAGAAATAAGTACTAAATGTCCGATGAAATACAAGGACTATCTTGGTAATTTCAATGCCATAATTTTTTTTATGTTTTCAATCATTGTCTTGCTAGTTTTAAGGATATAAGAGAAGCAATTACTTGTCTTATCAAAATTTTGAAAAATTATTAGAGAAACTCACTGCTAAATATATGTTAAATTGCATTGAGTATGCTTCTGTCATTTATTGTAAACATAACAGACTCTGTCTTGGTAACACCTTGCTAAGTATTATATCAGATTGGCTTTTTGTAGAAACAGTGAGGTTTTACCATAATTGCTAGGTTTCTTTATTATTTGTAGGATATGTTATACAGGAGCTTAATAGATATATAAAATGTTTTTTTACTGCACGTAAAAATTTCCTTACTTTTTGCAGCCTTTTTGGAACTCACGTCATTCAAAAACACATTAAAATAAAAAGAATGGACAGAAAAAAGAAAGATCTTTCTCTAAAACCTCAAAAAGGAAAAGACATGAGAATTGTGTACAAAACATAAGTGTTGTAGCAATATAGTTTTTCCTTGGATCAAACATATATTGTTTATTTCAAACTGTAAAATAATTTCATTATACCAATTTGCAACATGTAAAGTACATTCGTTGCTAACGGTACAACTCGGATAATGGCAAGAAAAGAGGGCAGTTCGTCATTGAATTACATCCTTACTGAACAATTAAGCGCTACAAGAGGGTTATTGGAGATTTAAAGGGTCTTACACTTGTTAGATAATTTACTTAAGAACGTTTTCTGAGCAGCCGGTATTGAAAGGACGTTTCATGCTGTGCACGTAGAATTTTTCCCTTTTTATACTCATGTCAAATTTCATATCTAAGGAAAAAGGCAATACAAGACCATTTTTACAAAACGTTGCAAAAAATTAGTAACATTACCCAACTACATATTTGAAATGCCAGCCGCTGTACTTCTCTTAAAAACTCCATTAAGTCACCGTGATTGCCTGTAACTTATAACAAATTAGATTTGCAGTCAAGCAGTATGGCAGCCAAGATTTTAGGAAATAAAACACGAATCAGCAAATATAAAAACTTATAATGTGTTCCCACTTTTTGCATTTTGCTTGTTTTAGTTTATTTAAAATATAATCGTTAGCCATTGAAGAACGTCAATACACCATTGCAAGCTAATAATTACTCTACTGCTCTCAGAGTATTTATGACTAAGAGTCAAGGTGTCCCAATCAATGCATACGGGCAGAGATATGTTTATGTCCTTTGTTGATCCTAAAATCTTTCCAAGCAAGTTCATGTTATGGTGCCTAAATCTGGGATATAGAAGATGGCACAACTGTTTTATGCTGGCAAAATCTATTTCACAGATTTTAACACACGATAGTAATAGTTTACTAGAATAGTCTTTTTGTCGTCCAAAACTAAAAAATAAGTCTTGAAAACTTGCAAAATTGCGCTGAAAACGTACTGATATTGGATAATATTGGCTGGCGTCCATGTATGTTTCTTATAATATGGCTACCGTATATAATGCTGCTTACGAATTATTCATGCTTTTTCATCTAAGTCTATTAGAGTCCGCTTACATTAAAACAAGAAAACCAGAGTTTTAAAGGCACAAAGAGTTCCTTTTTAAACTTAGAGTGTTCCAATAATGCTTTGCTTTTCCATTTTCTTTTTGCCTTTTTTCATTCTTGTTCTTTGTTTGTTTTCTTTCTTGTTTATGACTGGCTAGTTTTGATCCATGAATCGTATACATAGGTTACCATATATCGATATTTTTCTTTTCTAACGACTCATACTCTAAAGTGTTAGACGAAATGCATCTTTCAGAAATACATTCAGTGCAATATTGCAGCAATAATTTACTGTAGCAATGAAGAGAAAATAGTTATTCTCTCCAAGTAACTAATTTTACATTGGTCAGATATAATGTCGCTGCTTTCATACCATCTTCAAAGGCGTTTTTGATTCTGGTGACAGGTGGCTTTGTGTGTCCATCGTTTTGGATAAGAAATAATATCTTTTACTTTCCTTTTACAATTTTTCATTCCTTCTGATACTTTACTGCAGGATATCCCAAAACAAAAGAGTATAACAATGTACTCACACAAACGACAAAAGATGAGCCCTCAGTCACAAGAGACCAGCTGCCATCAGGAAATATGCCAATCAAAACACCGGAAATAGCAAACGTGCAATCACCGCCAATGAATTCCATGGCCATGTTCAATCCCGTGGTGCAAAGTGAACCCAAACAGGATACATTTGGTTCTTCTAACCCGCAGTTTTCTGCTGTAAAGGATAACATCCAGCCACCGAAATTTGAGCAGATTCAGATGCCCAAAGCAGCACAAGAAAGCAGTCCTCTGCTACCCCCACTGGTTTATGGTGGCTCGGAAGCTCAAAGTAGTCACGCACCCATCCCCAATGTGGGGATTCTTCCTCCATTAAATCACGCACCTGAAAAGACTACAGCCAGTTTTTCAATCTCACAGCAATCTCCAAAACCATCGAGTTTGGCAAGCAGCTTCGTTGGATATGATGTTCAGCCGGCTCCCTTTACTCCTGTTCAACAACCAAAGAATCAGGCGTTTAATGCACCTGCTGTAAACCAAAAGAGTTCTGTTAGTCCTGTAATCAATGGACCATCAATGCAGCAATTTACGACAAACGAAAATAATTTACATATATCGAATAATCGACAATCACCTATCATCAATACATTTTATCAACGGAAAACACCAAGCAGTGAGCAGAAATCGATGTCATGGTTCCAGTATCCAGGCAACCAACAAACTAAAGTTGCCAAATCCAGAGGACAGGTCCAACAACAGCAACAAAGTGTGTACGGTACTGTAGCTAATCCTTTGGCATCACAAGAAGCATCAGAATTGGAGGCATACTTTACTGGTGCCTCCTATCACTATGATCCACAATATAAACTGCGCTCCAACACACCCAATGAGCCACCCCAGTCATCCCCTGTTAGAATAAGCGCAGGAGGACCAGCATCATATGGCAGTTCACAAGCTCCATCATATCAGCTTGGCACTCCTGCTTTGTCCAACAGCCACAGTGATTTGCAAGGTTATCAATGTAAGTTCCTGTAAAGGTATCTGGGCTACTGTCTTCATTAACAAGTCTAAAAAAACTACAGTAGCATCCTCTTAGATCTCTTACATCAGTAAAGCAGTCTCTATCTATCGATCTGATAATAAAGACCGAGTACAAAGTATATAGTTGAAGATGCACTGTTTTTTCTTCACCAAGGCCCATTTTCAACATGTCTAATCCAGATGGAAACGGCACAAGGATGATTCAAATTACACATTATTTAGATGGGAATTACTTAGTAAAGAATTTGAAGCACAGAAATTTACTTTAATTTAATGGAGGGAGATAACATTAGGCTCTCTCTTAGGCATCTGGACCTTACCGTCTTTCAGTGTCATTGCACGGGCTCGAAAATTCCTGTGTTACCATGTTTTAAAAACAGTGCAAAGCTCGACCCAGTCTTTATTTCAGTTCGGTGCTTTCATCATCTTTTCTTAGAAACAAAACAGCCTTACATACATATTTGTGTACTTTGTTTGTTTGCATATTGACAGTAAAGTACTTGTGTGTTTTTGCTTTTGTCGTGTAAATTGAACAATGAACCTTTTCCTCGGTTAAACGATTGTTGCTTATGCTCAAAGAGTATCAACCAAACTTTTATGATAAAGCATTTCAAATTATCTTTAAAAATTTTCAACGTTTTGCTTTTTACACAAACATTTTAGATGTAAGGTAACTTTTTTGTTGACATTACGAGGAAAAGATTCATATATCGTGTTCATGTACATCCAATCAATCCATGTAACAAGTTAGGGCTTTACGTAATTTCACCAGTCATTGCCACGGCTTAATACAATCAGTGAATGCCACTATCAAATTCCATCACGTAATGCCATCAGTCATTGCCAAGGCTTAGTGCAATCACTTAATGCCACCACTTAATGCAATCACTTAATAAGACCATCAAATGCCATCACGTAATACTATCAGTCATTGCCACGGCTTAGTGCCATTACTAGATTCGACCACTTAATGCAATTACTTAATGCCACCATCAAATGTCATCACGTAATGCCACAATATAATGTCATCAATGATGCCATCACTTAACACCATCAGCTATTGCCACCACCTAATGCCACCATTAAATACCGTCTGACTATTGACTACACTAATAATAAAACAGGTTATGGCATTAGAATTTAAATCATGCGAGGGGCATCAGTTGCAACATGATACCTCCGCTATATTGCATCCTTCATTAATCATTTTAGAGAAAATGCTTCGTGCTAAATTGGCATCAGAACTGTTATTGTGTATTATGTACATATGTAGTGTAGATTTGTATTCATATGTATATGTGTCATATGTATATATGTCATATGTATATATGTCATAAGTATATTTGTCATATTTGTCATATGTATATTTGTCATATTTGTCATATGTATATTTGTCATATTTGTCATATGTATATTTGTCATATTTGTCATATGTATA
>JANTCA010010557.1:24879-35210 GCA_024741275.1 Chironex yamaguchii | reverse complement strand
TTTGTCAGATGGATATTTGTCATATGTATATGTATAAAGTTTGTATGTCGTCTGTCTATGGCATATTTGTCATTTATGTATATGAAGTCTGTATGTTATTAGTAAATAGAAAGTGTATGTCATGTTGATCATTATGTATGTATCTGAAGCTGTTATATTGTACACATATATTTATGTATATGATAATATGCTATAATGTCGTAGCATTCACTTTGTACTGTATCTGTTACTTTTGCCTGTTTCGCATTCACGTTTGTTTACCTCAATACTGTACTTATTTCACAGTATACCTCAATGCTGTACTTATTTCACAGTATACCTTGTTGTTGTGATTTCTACTTCCTATTAAGTAATCAAAAACATCAATTTACAAAACACATCTCATGTTAACAAAATAAACTCAAAATCTCATCATTACTTATTTATAATAAACATGTATTTTCTCCTCCTATATTCTAATCAGCATCCGGAGCAGTTCTCAATCTAGCGGGCCCCCCTCCCGCCCCTCCTCTTCCACCAGAGGGAAATTCGAGGTTAGTTCCTGAGAAGGAGCCGTACAGTGCTCCCCACAAAAAGAATTTGATCAAGCATAAACCAGGTATGAAACTTTACTCCAAATTTAAGAGGAATCGTGTGAAAATGTGCACGCACTAATACACCTACGTTGCAACCAATTCTAGGCTTAGGGATGTGACGTCAGATAATCTCGTCGTCGGCGTCGTCATGTGTGACCCTGTATAAAACAATTCAGGCTGATACTTTAGTACTCAGTCTCTTGTATGATAAAGTTATGTGATAGTCCTTAATTCCTTTGACTTTTAGATTTGGATTGCGGAGAGGGCTGGGAAGGAGCTTCTGGGGATTTTGGAACTTTCTGTTACAAAAAGATGAATATACGTACCACATTCGATGATGCCCTTGCTGAATGTCGGCGCATGCGCAGTGACCTTTTTAGCATTCTGAATGCCTACGAGAACCGATATTTGCAGGAAAATATAAACGAGAAGTTTTGGATTGGCTACCGCGATAGGTAAGCACTGAAGTTTGTTTGAAAATTGAGAGAACATTAAATAACTGTCGTTTTACAGAAGAATAAGTTTGATGTTAAATTGGACGGATGTTTTTAACCGCTGTGTTCTATTTAGAGTTTCTCTTTACGTCATCCTGTGTACATCAAAATGATACACTGTAAGAGCTCAAACTTTCACTATAGCAAAAATAGTGATCCAACAAACCTCAACGTGTAACTGATTTCCCTTCAGCGGAGTTGATATAATTGTACAACTCAGAGAGCCACTTTGCATTTAGCGTTTTCAAGACCGTGAGATTAACATCAACTTTTGACCTGTCATTCTGAGAAGGGAAATAATTACGATATGTTGGCCACAAAAACAATTATGGTATATTGGTCACAAAGACAATTATGATTTGTTGGCCACAAAACAATTCTGATATGTATGAATTTACGGATTAACTCTGGGGAAGGACCATTTTCAATTTAGAATTTTACAGAATTTTTCATTTCTTTTCTCCTCAATCTTCTGTGTTTTGACCGTGAAGGTATTATTAATATAGAAATATATTTATCAAATTTGTTTCAACTTTCTTCTTTTCTCTAGTCCTGGTCTTTTTTTTCATTCTTCTGGTGTTCTGATAATATCTAAATGTATTGTCATCATACGATCACTATAGCTTAAAATCTTCACTAACGCAAGTTATGTTCTCAATAATTTGGCAAAACGATGCTTTTCATCCATTGACAATTTTTAACTTGTAATTTTTACTAAAGCTGTGATATTTCCCAACTTAAATAGCAATCTGCTTTTTCTTACAGGAAACGACAAACTCATATTGTCAGTGTACGTCCCTTTTCTTTCCGTCTGACATCGGTTACATTTGAAAGGCAATAGAAACTAAATGTCTTTCTGGTACAGCGTACAAGTGGACGATTTGAACAGATACACTTTTTGTGGCTTTAGTTTATCCCCAAAATAATTTGGCCACCCACAGAAAGCACAAGGAGTGAAAACTTACAACTGATATACAGTATAATCTCATGATAACGTACTCGGTTATAATGTACTCGGTTATAACGTACTTGGTTATAACGTACTCTGTTATAAAGTACTTGGTTATAACGTACTCTGTTATAACGTGCTCGGTTATAACGTACTCGGTTATAACGTACTCTATTGTTGGTCCTTCATTTCGTATTCCCACGGTTCTAATGTACTTCAGATATATCACGCTGCATCAGCTACTCCTTTGACGTACGTGATAACTGGATTATATTGTCTTTGTGGTTGCCCTCTTATAATGTATTATTGGTTCCTAATATCTAAAACAGGAGTATGGATGGAGCTTGGAACTGGACAGATGGAAGCAAAGCAATCTACACAAATTGGGGCAGTGAAGCCGACGATTCAAGTGGCCAAAGAAGAGATTGCGTTGTCTTAGATGGTGACCAAGGGAAATGGAAAGACATGCCCTGCTCAACTGCCTACCCATATCTCTGCAAGAAAAGAAAAGGTAATGATAAAGATAATAAGAATAGTAAATAACTATTTATTGGTGTTTACAATGGTAAATTTTGCAATACTTCTTTCTTTCTTGAAATGCGGGAAAGTATTTTGCCTATAGTATATTGTAAATGCTTTTGTTCTTTACATATACATATATACAGATATATAATATCATCTTTCTTAAGATATGCATTCAGGTTTTCTCTATTATACACTCTAACAATTTTTGTAGTTTATATTAATGAGTTTTCTCCTTTATGATAGGTTGGTAACTCTCCTTCCTACCATGACATTATTCATGTCTTTATTCGTAATATATTTACTTCTTTATGACACTCAGGTCATTTTTTAAACATGAATTACTAGCTTATTTTCCTTAATTTGTATTGGTAGTTTAAATTCCGTTAGGTTGGTTTACTAACTTTGCTTTGGAGTAAACTTTTACGTAGCTATTAAGAACGTCAATTTCATAGTTTATAACCAAAGACCTAAGAAATAACATGTTTAATAAGCTTGAGCATAAAAGATAGAAAATATTTTCTGGTTCTCTGAAATTATACATAATGGTGCAGCTCTAAAACATACTCATTAAAATTATCTTACAATTGTCAACCAACACAAAAACTTTTTATCAGTCATTTTAAACAAGCAGGAGCAATCAAAATTAAAGCGTCATTTGAAAACGATTTCTACGTAAAGCTATAAACATAAGTAATGTACAAAATGTATTGCCGTATATGCTTGACTAATAACAAACAAAACTTGTAAATTTATCTCCCTTTTAAATGAGAGAAAAATCCATCTGCAAATTTTTAACCTACAAGGCTTAAGTGATCCAGAATGTTGAGAAGGTGGCACAAACTAGCATAGACAGAATCAAACAGAATACACACAGATGATAATAGCAATCTGTGTGTATATCTCCGTTCTTCACTGGAAACGGAGTTACAATATTCAAGAGGCAAAATCATGCTTATCTGGAGTCAATTCTACGTGAGGAAACCTCGTGTGGTGAAAGGAGCGTAAAATCTATAGACAGAAAAATTAAACAATATAATTCTTTTGTAGAATGCAAGATCTGACTGGATTCAAGAACGCTTAAGTTACAAGCTTGTATGACAAAGAAAACCTCTTGTTACCTCTGTTAAGGATGTTGTGTTTTTCCAGGCGTTGGTTTGCCAGTTTGTCTGTTTGTTTGCCTGTTTGTTAGCAACATAACTCTAAACGCTATAAATAGAATTCAACGAAATTTTAGTTTAGGTCTGATGGGCTTATCTAGAACTGATAAAATTTTGGGGTGATCCGAATCAAATCTTGGATTCTGGATCAGTTTTTCGGTAATCAAACCTTCATAGTGCTAGTAAGGAGGTCTATGGGACTAACCAGTTACCATATTTGGTAATGAAAGCTTCATGAAGTTACAAGGAGATAATTGTAAGGAAACCCCCTGTTGTTTCAATCATTATACTGACTTGGCAGAGGTTCGCGCTTTTGGATTGTTGAGCAGAGTGTTTGTTTTCTTGCTTATAGGGTGTCCAAAAGATTGGAACAAACTTAAACTAGAAAGTACATCTGGGTGTTACAAACTTTTTAAGGAGAGGAAATCCTGGGAGGAGGCAGAGCAGGCATGTGAATTACAAGATGGACATCTTGCCAGCATTCTTAGTGAAGAGGAGCAGACGATGGTGTTTAGAGTAAGATTTTTCTTGTCTTATTTTTAGGATTCTGACCTAGCACTTCGAAAATTCTCCAAACGTAATTACTAGTCCTTTCTTCTCCTACCGTTGCTTTTTCTCTCCAAAACAGAAGCAGTAATCACGTTTAATGCCTTCAAGAAAAGACACCCAGGTAAAGTTATGAAATTACGTTCTCTTACTTAGGTTCATTCCTCAAAGACGTTTTGGATTGGATACAATGACAAAGACAGTGAAGGTGATTGGACATGGAGTGATCGTGCAACTTCCTCTTACACTGATTGGGATGACAGGTCGCCTAACAATGGAGGAGTGTCGTGTGCATCAATGATGGAAGGAGGAAAGTGGCATGATGAACCATGCTCAGAAAAGCTGCCTTTCGTCTGCAAGCGCAAAGGTAAAATATGAACAGCTTATTTTTAATGTCGATTTGTGGTATCTAGGTGATTTTTAAGGACCCAAATAAGTTAAAGTATTAAATATAGGTAGTCATTCCTTGTTCCTAATCACTGCAGAAAACTACATTTCCGTTACTTCTATCGATAGAATAGGACTGTGAAGTTAATCTGCTTGATTTGCTCAAGATACTCCACTGAAACAGAAAAGACAAACTCATATGTCGAAAGAAATTTAAGAAAGCCAATATACATTTGTGCTCCTATTGATCTCCTTTTTTCTGATAGCTTATTGAAAGATTTCAATACAATATTTTGGTAGACTTTACAAATAATACCTTTGTAGCACACATGTTGTTCTTTACCACACAAACATGCTTTTTGCCGTTAAAGTATTGTGTATATGTGGAATTGCAAAAGGGTTAATTCCAGAGTTTGTTGTAAATTAGTACACTCACCGTCTTAACTACGTCATAGGTTTCCGCTTTTCTCTCAATACTTTGAAATCATATTATTGCTATCTTTCTTAACCTTCTTCACGTTGAAGCTAATCAAATCAAAACGTTATATGTCATTTAGTTAAATTTGTTAATGGCAAAACAAAAGCCACAAGTCTTGGACATATTTGACAACTAACAAAGCTACCAAAGATTCTCCAGCTGGCAAAATAGAATGGACTGAGTGTAACTGAGTCAAACTACACAACATACTGTTTCTCTTTCGTAAAAAACACAATGCTGTTTCACGATTTTTCCCGTTGAATAGTTTTGATCTTGTTCCTTCCTTCTTTGAAAAACGTATCCATATCCGTGTAATGTTAGTTTTCTTTTTAAAAGTTGCAATGTCATTTTCATTTTTCTTAAATACTTTCTACACTTGTCATTAATTTTTAATTGTTTTGTTTCTTGAACTAAAAAGGGCCAAAAGGAGAAAAGCTTGATGGGATTGACAGTGATGGTGCACTTAAACCCGTGTCCAGACTCCTCAATAACAATGCCACAGCGCCAAGCTTTATTTACGATGAGCTTTCCAAGAAAGGCACGGTACCTGGTAAGCAAAGAATAGAATTTAATTGGGGATTCGGTTACAGTTTCATAATACTTTATGGAGTAATATTCCCAACAAGCATTATCTAGGATGACAAGAACCATATGTGCCGATATAAAATTGCTTTGAGTAAAATACCTATGAAATAAAAATTTCAAAGAGCTTGGATTCCAGTCGTTCTTATTATTATAATCAGCAGCAGAGGCATAGCTGTTAAACTATCCGACATGTGAAGTAGAGATATTTTATTGTTACGTTCCTACAAATATTACTGCCTTCTGAAAGTTTACAAGTAAAAGGCATTGGTTATACGGCAAGATTAAATGGCTTAGATAGCAGGCTAATTACATCAATGAGCAGGTAGTAATCGACAATATGGTGGGTTGAAACAAATTGAAAGATTAACACAGCCATAATAAACTTACTACTATAACTATTCTTAATTTTCGATATGTTCCACATCATTACAAATGCTTTCTTTAATTAACAATAACATTTCGTTTTCGACCATAGTTGTAGCTGTTAATTTCTGGCCTCTGCTCAAAAGCTCCAGGACAGGATTGTCCGGAAGTCGTCCCATTGGAATCCATGGATCCAGGAACCAAGTACCATCCGGTGTGGCTCTGGATGGTAGCTCATCTTTCTTGGATGCAGGAGATTTCCATGAAAAGTGTGTCAGTGACCCAGATAAATGCCCCAAGGGATTTGCAGTGGCAGCACAGGTATTGCATTTTAGGACATGGCAATTATATGTCAACAAAAATTACATTTATAGAGACAGCACAGGAATAGATTCTAGATTCCGTTTAGTTCTCTCGGTTTTTGTTTGCGTGATGTGCAATACTTCCAATTTTCAAATCCTTGTCATGAAATTGCCTTATTGTACTGAAACATGTAAGTTGATAGTTATGTACTGTAAAATGCGCATTTCACGTCTCATCTTAAACTGACACAGTACAAGTATATTATGCAAGACAACAAATACGTCTTTATCAACAGAGTAGTATAGTATTGTGGTCAAACTGTTTTTCCTGCACAATTTTTAGGGTCTAGGGCGACCCTCATATCCGTCTCCTTATTTCTTGCTCTAAACAGCTTTCCTAAAACAGTGAATATTGTAGCAGGAAACTGGCCATAGGTATTACTGTCTAGTTTACTCGCATGATCTTTCTTCGTAAATGCTGAGAATTTTGCAATAAAGCATTATGGAACATTTGCGGTCCTTGAAAGGACCATGACTAAGAGTTGAACTCACAACTTTCCCTATGGAAGTAGACAGTGTTGTCTTGTGTAAAGAATACAAGTAATGTTATGATTGTGACCACAGGGGGATTTAAACTCAGGTCTCAGGACTGCAAATCGGATGCCTTTTACTGTAAATAGGTTCAAAACACTTGTAGTCAAAATCATAACTTGATTCTATTCATTACACAGAACCATTCTGTCTACTTTCACATGGAACTTGTATAAATTGATACCTTGATAAATTAATACCTTGTAGGCACAAAAAAACATGCTGACTGTAAACATATATGACAATAGAGAGATAATTAATAACATGACCGTACAAAAGAAGTTGGATGAATAATAGCCTTTCGGATCTTTCCAATTGAGCTGTTAAGCCAGGTAGTAAAGGCGTTAGATTTGCAATCGTTGGAACCGGGTTCGAATCTCCGTTGTTCACAACCTTTCGCCTGCCAGGTGTGATTAGACTTTGTTTCTAATTTTATACTCTAAGGCTTTCTAATCGAAATATATAAATTTTCAATTAAGTATTTTCTAATGTCTCATATTTGCTCTTGTTTTTCCTTTTTCCGCTTTTGTTTTTCTTAGGTACTCTTTGATGACAGTGTCAAGAAATACAAAAAGCCCCATTGTGTTATTGATACATCTGGTGGCTCTAAAGGGTTTACTATATACATACAAAATAACAAACTACATTATAAAGTAGTCACAAAAAATATCGTTTGGGAACTTGCCACGGATATCACAACTAACCGATGGCAAGAGATTGTTATGAGTTGGCATCGCTTTAAAGGATTGAATGTATATGTTAATGGTGCATTCAAAGATTCAGTGACTGAAGGAAAACCTGCAGGTCGATTAGACCAGGATGCATTTACCCGGTTATTAGTGGGTCGTCATAGTAATGATAAAAAACCATACATCTACACGAGGTTAGTAAAAACAAATATATTGATTCATTTAAACCAAGAGTTTAAAAAGTTTGACATTGTAAATCAAAGGAAATTTTAGACTCGAACCCGGGACCTGACTACGGTACAGCAAGTCATAAACGTGCTAAGTTGACACTGTCTCTCCACTGCTCGCCTACTCAAATTCTTTATCGGCAAACCTGGCCCCTGTTACTTATCGTGAAGTTGAATAGAACGTATAGTTATCACTGCATATGACTTCTAGGAACGTATAGTTATCACTGCTAAGGAATCAAGCAGGTCACTCTGTGATATTGTCATCTTGTCTCTTTTTTTAAAATCTTCTTTATCTCCCTTTATGACCCGTTAATGTAGTGTTGTTTGGCTAATTGCTTTTGATGTTTGTAAAGACCTTTTAAATTTATTTGACATCGGGAGAATATTAAGATAAAATAGTCCTCAGCTTAACATGAAAGTTCATGAAGGGAAAGTAAGAAAAAGATCTGGTATGATTTACCTCAGCATTTTGCTTATAAACAGCACTTTATTTGACTCGTAGGGAAACAAGTATAGTTAATAATTATAATTAAATCGCCTAGAAAATTTGTGACATTGCGCTAAATATATACCTATTTATACGAAACATGTATCAAAACTAGCCAATCATAAACAAGAAAGGTTGTCATATACATATAGATTCCTTTCTGACGTTTCATACTCCGAAGAGTGTCAGACGAAAAAAGCTAAGTATGATTTTAGCGCAATGTCGCAAAGCGATTTTCAAGTTTTGTACCACAAAAAGACTGTTCAACTATATTTAATTGTCTTGTTTATTTACAGGATGATTATTTCCTCCCTGACATTGTTTACAAAGGCTCTGACGGTAGAAGATGTTCCGTATGCCTTTACGTATGATGATACAGGTACGTAAGTTTACTTATAAATACAAACATAAATATGTTAGCAAGATACCGTTCTTTAGCATTTCTCATCAACCAAATTAATGAAACTACATAGGACTATTTGAACGAGGAGAATTAACTATGGGCTGCAGAATCATGCATCAATTTATATTTGTTGAATCTAACAGGTGATTCAAAGATAAGCAGCACATAACAGTCTTTAAACATAAAATAAATATCTTTACCACCCTTTAAAGAAAACGACGATCCATCCACGAGGTTTTGACCTACATGGCCTTAGGCCTGCGACAGAATGAGAAATTGATACTATATAGTGAACGGCTATAAAAACTAATACTTACAACAAAGCAACAATTATAGGAACCTAATAATTTATTGGTTCATGCATCATTGACAACAAATAAGCAAATTATTTATAAAAAATTAGTGCTGTGGAGCTAGTATGTGCCCAATCATATATAGCATTTTTAACTTTGCATTAAAAAGTGAATTTTCAAGCAACAAGACCTTGGTCTTAAGACAGCTATTGGTCATTGTCTTCTTCAAAAGGGCATTAAAGTTACAAATTGCATATTTTATTAGTCTTACACTAACCCCATAACAGTGTATTTTTGTGAGCCATTGCAGTTTTTCTTCTTCCAGGAAAATATTTGTGAAGCAAAGTCAATTTATTTGTGAAAAGTGTTTTGATTTATTAATGAAATTGAAGCTCCTTTAAAGTAACACTTAAAAGTTTCTAAAGCCTAATAACGCCATTAAATAAGGTTTTTACCTTACCTTATAACATCATAATAATATATTCTTGATAAGGTCATAATTATACTCTTCCTTTAACCTGCTAGCAAACGATAAACTGGTTGATCGTACTCCATTTTGTAATGCAAATGTAAACAACGTTTATCCTTTACAGATCCTTCTCATAAGCTGTTATGTCTAAATGTGTATCATCTTGGCAGAATATTTAAATATTTATTTCACAAATGTGTAGCACTATCACAATAGTTGAATTAAGGGAGCCGCCTGGGCCCGAACGTGCAATCCTTGGATTCAAAATGCAAGACTGAAATCAATATGCCATTTTAACACAAAAGGTTTGATGAAGGACTTTTAAAGTTATTGGCATCACAGGCCGTAACTTAAGGGTTGGCAAGGGGGAGGTAATTGATTTAATTTTATATCTATTTCGGCCTTTGTCTGTTAATCAAACGCAAAGCATCTGGCACGTAACTTTGAATTAACGTCATTTTGTATTTTTCTGTTTTTGTTAGTGGTTGCCAATTATAGATGGCTTATGCCACATATTATAAATGGAGTCATTCCAGGATCAGCTGAAATTAAAGCTTTTAAGGAAGTGACTGACATCGATGGAGGCATTTTTATCGATGGTGATAAAGGATGGCTTGAAGTTACTGATTATGATACATGTCTTCAAGACCCTAGTAAATGTAGCCATGGCTTTGCACTCAGTTTTAAACTCAAATTTGATCAGGTAAGTTCAATGGTATATACTCATTAGTCGCTTTGCACTCAGTTTTAAACTCAAATTTGATCAGGTAAGTTCAATGGTATATACTCATTAGTCGCTTTGCACTCA